>JAUUDZ010065571.1:0-10165 GCA_032361705.1 Panulirus versicolor
TCTCTCTCTCTCTCTCTCTCTTGCACTCACTTTTAAGAATCTTGTATAGCTTCACTTTCTTCTGTCAGTCTCCCTCTCTTTGCCAAGGATTTCTTCCTTCCATTGTTCCTCTCTGTTCCCACTCACCCATCCATCCCACCCTGTCCATCTTCCCTCTTTGTCCCATTCCCACTATCCCTCTCACCCTGTCCACCGTCCATCTTTGGCCCAACTTCATCATTACTCCTATCTTATCTACCGTTCCTCTCTGTTCCGCCTCCATCATCCCTAACTCCCTGTCTATCACCCCTGTCTATTCGTTCCCACCATTCTTCCCACCCTGTCCATCGTCCCTCTCTGCGCTGCCCCCACTATCCCTCTAACCCTCTCCATCGCCTCTATCTGTCCCCTTTCAACCATCTCCTCCACCCCGTCCACCGTCTCTGTCCCGCCCCCAGCATATCGTACTTCTCTGTCCCGTCCCTATCATCCCACCTACTGTCCCGCCCTCACCAGCCCTCCCATCCTCTCCATCCACCCTTCTTATCCCAGTCCCAACATTCCTTTCATCCTGTCCACCGTCCACCACCCACTTCTGATCCATCTGCACAGTCCCTCCTACCCTGTCCGCCGTCCTTCCTTCCCCCATCCCTACCAACCATTTGTGGCTGGACTCCGCCTCCACTTACTGTGTGGTCCCTACATCCGCCTCTTTTCTCTAACCCATCCCCATCACTATTAACCATGTCTAGCTAACTGGTCTCCACCGTTCCTCTCTGTCCTTTCCCCTACCCTTCTGTCCAGTCTTGCTTGGTATTCGCTGCCCTTCTCTGTCCCATCCCTGCCTTCCTTCTCAGTCCCATCCCCATCTCCACCAACAACCCCTGGCTGGTCTTCGCTTCCCTCTCTACCCCATCCTCATCCCTACCATCCATTCCAAGATGGTCTTCGCCCTCTATCTCAACACCTTCCCTAACCCTAATACCCAAGTTTGGATATCTCCACTGTCCCTCTGCGACCCAATCCTGGCTGGTCTCTACCGCCCATCTCAGCCTCATCTCCATCCTAACTTCCCATTAGAACCACTTACAATCGACCACAGAAACAGTGGCGCCAGAAACTTAGCGCCATCTTCATTAAACCTTGTGAAGTGCGGCCCGAATCCCCCGCCAGCCTAGACGACTCTCATAACAAACAATAATTCGCTGCCTCACTCCTGCTCCTTCTCCTAATGCCCGTCCTGGCCCCATCTTCTCCTTACGGTAGCTCAGGCTTAATTCTCTTCCAGATTTTGTTTACCATCCAGTGCCACCACGGCGTCCTCTACCGTCTACTGGTCCATGCTCTCCACTGGTCCAGTGCCACCACGACGTCCTCTACCGTCTACTGGTCCATGCTCTCTACTGGTCCAGTGCCACCACGGCGTCATCTACCGTCTGCTAGTCCATGCTCTCTACTGGTCCAGTGCCACCACGGCGTCATCTACCGTCTGCTGGTCCATGCTCTCTACTGGTCCAGTGCCACCACGGCGTCATCTACCGTCTGCTGGTCCATGCTCTCTACTGGACCTGATCTTTTTCTTGCACGTTACTTAGTCGACCAAAAGAAAGGCAACATGGTGTACCTCTGCCCACCCATGCATCTTATTAAGTTGAGTAATGCTACCCCAGCGGCTCATGTTTCTTGTTACTCTCTTTAAAAGCGATCCCCTGCCTGTCACGCCATCTGCCACCTACTTACCGCTAAAGTGAAGACAGGCATTGACGGTGAAGAAAATTTGCTAAGCGTTCCACCCAGCCCAGGAATCGAATCTTTTCACTTGCGAGTCGGGAGTTCTGACTCACAACACGAAAAGTTTTCGTTTTCTTGCAAATCTTCTGACAAGTATTTAACATGAATATTGCTTTTGTTTGGGAACCAATGAGCAGCTTCCAAAGATAAACCTTCAGGTTAGTCTAATACACAAGTATGTGGAACTAAAGAGTCAGTCTATCGAGCGGAACTTTTTTTTTTTTTTTGTATGTTCATGAAAAGGTTCGCCTAACCTCAACAGGAGCCCCCAAGGGTCACTATCATACTGTACATGTTATCTTCTATCTCAGTGTCCACTCCTATATAAGACCCTCCTACCTCAACCTGGCCGTGGTACCAAGCCATTCTAAGAGATCCCGAGGGTCAGGCCTGTGTACGCGGCCACTGCTGTTTCCTACACGTTTGATAGGTTCCAACGTCCTACTATTAAGTCACTACCCAAACTCAGATTTTATAGGCTTCTGATAAACGCTCGGACGGTCTCCTTAGGGGATGGTTCATCATACTGGTGGTGGTGTGGCCGCCAGCAGCTGAGACACGCTGCTAAGTTTCCCAGAGCCGAGGATTCCAGCGGGTATTGTGTACTGGAATGGTTAGCTGAGGGTGTCGTGGACTCGTAGGGTTTCCCGCATGTATGCAGTGGTGGGGTCTGGGGTCTCTTGCACGTGCGTTGCAGTATCGTCTTCTGCTGGAGCGTACACCGGGGTTTTTGGCAAATGTTTAGTAGCAAGTTTCACTCAGGTGTATAGCAGTGGGGTTTCCTGTAGGTTTGTAATAGCAAGGTTCCCTGCAGGTGTGTACTAGTGGAGTCTCGTAAAAATTTGTGTTGCATGTTAAGGTTCTCTCTGAAGATGTCATGCTGAAGGGACTGGTGACATCGTGTGATGGTGAAGTTGCCAGGTGATGTTACGAGGTCTGGCGTGGCTTTCTCAGTTGTCCTGCAGCACCTGCAGCAGGCCTTCCTAAAGTGTGTACTGTGGCCCGGCTTTCTCAAAGCTTTTTGTGGCGGAGCTTCCAATTCTGCAGGTTGGTGAGGCGATCACGCGAAGAAACCATCAGCACTTGGGGAGGTCCCATGCACGTCGTCCAGATCTTTGGCGCCCATGATGGCGAGGCCAGGTTCTAACAGGCCAGTCACGCTCGAAATAAACAAACTTGATAGCCTAATATATCATGACACCACGGCAAGTGCTCCGGCTACCTGGTATGCTAGGTGTCGGAAATACGATCTCCAGCAGTAAACCTTCTTCCCTTCATTCTTGACTACGGTGCAGGACGGGTCAACAGTACAACGAAACTGTTTTTTTATATATATCGAGTGAATTCTAGATTAGTGTGACAATAGCTGGGATGTTCCCTGATTTACCTACCTCTTACCCATTTCTCTCATTCCTTCCAATTCCTTTCACACTTGTAGTTCTTGATGTACCGGTCGTCTGGCTGTGCTCCGTCCTGCTGCTATTCCACAACTATGGCCAAGGGGTGTGGAAAGGTCTCTTTCCAGTGATGTCTGCGACTACCGCTCCTCTGATAAGAGATGCTCACTAGTCCGCCTTGCGGCTGCAGGCGATGTTGAAAGTATTGAAATGATAGAAGGGAAATGGATAGTCAAAGAACACCAAGAGGTGAAAATGTGAAAGCAAAAAGAAAAAGAATATATGATATACGGATAAACAAACAGTCAGAAGGACAGGAGACATGGAAGACACAACTATTGCATATAACAACAGGGAAACTGTGATGGTAAAAAGGTCACACACAACCAACCTGTAGTATTATACTGAACACATCCAGTCAGCCAACAAGCCAGGCAGCCAGCGGAAGGGACGACAATAACGTTGAAAATAATTGGGGAAAGCGGTAATTACATTTATCAATGGGAGGGTAATGAAAAATTAGAAAGGGGAAAAAATTGTGGACAGGAAAGGCCGGATATCCTTGCCGTAATGACTTACTGGGAAGGTAACCTTAAACCGAAACTAAGAAGGTGGTCCTAAAATCTCAGTGACTAAGAATAAGAAAATCTTAAAAAGACTGGGCAAGTTAAGAGGAGGAGACCACAGAAGCTTGCTGTGAGCTGGCAGGAGAATAGTAAGGATGTTGCACGTGGAAAATGTAAGGCTGAGATAAGAGCAGTTTTATATAAAGCCAGATATATAACGAGTTGTATGAGGGATAGTGAGGCTAATTGTGAGGGAAGTATTAGGGAGTAAGGTAGTGAATAGTGAATATGAAGACTTATTTCATCGGTGACGGAACCGTTTTTAGCGCCATCTCAGAAACCCTACATCAGTTCCCAGTTTTTTTACGAAATTCTAAACCTTTCACATGTATATCTTATGTTACCTTGCTTACCTTATACTGACGACATTAACGCCAATCCTCTCCTTCTGACGGGACAAGGACCCCACTGGTGCCTGGCTCCCTATCACCCTCTTGTGTCGATGCGCTTTACCTAATGTACGTTTCATACTTACCTCTACCTGCCCTTACATATGTATCCTTTATCTACTTTTCTTACTGAAATGCTTTCTCTATTTATGATAAGCCAATTAAAGGCCTCAAAATCCATGTTCATGTAGAGTTGTACGGGAAATAATAAGGTCAACAGTAAGGGCAGTAGTAGAAGAGTTGTACAGGGAATAGTAAGGTAAGCAGTAAGGACGGTAGTAAAAATGTTTTACGGGAAATAGTAAGGACTGCAAAAAGGAGAGTAAGAGAGAGTGTTCTATGGGAAAAAGTAAGGCCGGCAGTGAAGACGGTAGCAGAGAGAGTTGTGAGAGGAAGGGTAAAGCCAGCAGTAAGGATAGCAGTAGGGAGAGCTGTGCAGGGGAAAGTAAGGTCAGCAGTAAGGACAGTAATCAGCACACGAGGGCCAAACTACAGTGAAGTTATGTGGATAAATGTCAGGAGTTGTAAGGAGGGTATAAAGAGAACCAGCCCCACATGAAATACCCCCTCACTGAACTACCCTAATATGAAAATTAACCTACTAAACCACCCTTATATGAATTTCCCAGCCAGCCATCAACCCTAACAAGAAATACCCACCAAAGGGAACTACCTTTAAATGAACTACCCACCCTTTAAACTAACCTTACATGAATTGTCCACAACTGAATTACCCAATTAGTCAGCCAACCATCTACCGTCAAGGGGACTCATTCACTCAGCCACTTACCCAAGGAGCTACCTACACAGTGGGGCAAGCAAGCATCCAATCACTCCAAAACTTGAACACTTACCTACCCACCTGCATCCACCTAATACACACACACCCGCTTGCACATTCATAGTAATGAATCCTCCACTAACAGTACAACCAGTTCACCTGAAGACCCAAATTACCGACACAGAGTTCCATTAAAAAAACTTACCTGCTGAAACATTCACCCACCGAGCCATTTACTTACTGGTCTACGCATTCACCCCAGATCTACCTACATGGCTATCTACACACGTACTGTGTCATTCAAACCCCCCCCCCCCTCCCTTGAGCAATCCAACCATCTACGAGAAATCTCACTGACTCACTGGGTTACCATCCATTAAACTACTTACAGACTGGATCATGCAGCTACAAGCGCATCTTCCCCCTCCCCTCTCTGGGCCAACACTACGCCGGAGCAAGCCCTCCCTGGGTCAGTCATCCATCTATTAGTCCAACCACTCATTCATTGACTTATCCATTAGCTGGGTCCTCATCATCATTGAACCACACACTCACTGCAAAACGCAGCCACTAGTCTACCCAAAACATTCGTAACGATCCTACCGCCTACTTGGCCAGCCATCCAAAAACTTCACCCCCAGTGAACTGCCTATCTCCCCCCACCACCACCACCACCACCCCCCGCGCCCCATCAGACTTTCCTCATGACGATTTTCTTTTCCGTATTCTGGCATTTCCTTGTCGCGATTCATTGTTTGAGTGCTAAACGACTTCCCTTCTGAAGTACGAAGTAGATGGTGATGGTGGTGAGAGGGGGAGGACCTAGTGGTGGTGGGAGCGGGAGGAGATGGAGGTTCTGAAGATGCGGAAATGATAGGAATGGTGATAAAGGCTGGCTGGAGGGGTAAGGGCTTTAATAGTACAAATGATGAGGATTGGTGATGGGTATTGGTGTCAGCAGAGATGGATGAGTGATGAAGGGGAGCAGTGGTGGTAAAGGAGGAGATGGTTCGTGCTAGGGGTAACGGTAATGAGACAAACGATTGTGACAGGCATTAGGATGGTGGTGGTGGAGGTTGTAATGAGGAGAGGAAGAATGTTGTAGCACGTGACGTATAACGTAACACATCAGGGAAGACCAGAATTCAGGGTTCTAGAGAGCGAGTTTACCTCCGACGAGGTTTTGCTCTCAGGCGGGGCCAGCCCACTGAGAGAGAGGAGTCAAGGCTCCTCACATCCCTCACATGGTCCTCATCACTGCAGTAAGACGACTGGCTGATGGCCCGCGCATTATCTACTGACAACAGTGACGAATGCTTCATCCATTACATTCTCCCTGGAGCTGAGCAAATGACGAAGAATTCAACTCTACGAGAAAACCATTTCACATATCTAATGCTAATTCATTGGTAATAGCGTGTAATACTACTCATTATGATTCCATAATATTACCCTTCTCCAATGTACAAGTCAAACCCTGCGAGCTCTTCCTCACACACCTAGAATAATGCAGACCTTAGCTCATAAGATCATAATGAATATGAGAAAACTCAAAAATATCTCTGTTTTTGCTGCATGAAGCTAGGTTCGCTTTGCATGACCTTAACTTCTGAAAGCATTCCACATACGAAGCGAGGGAGGTGTCCCTATAAAGCGTCGAAACGTAGTATGAAAATAAAGTTAAGCGACGTGGTAACAAAGGTGCAATACCTCCGTAACACACACACACACACACACACACACACACACACACACACACAACATCAGCCAGATTGTCTTGATTTTCTAAGATGTGGGGGTCTTCAGATTCCCAGGTTTCTCTTGTACTAGTAAAGAGGGAGTAGAGGAAAGTGCAGTGTGAAGGGGCTCTTGAAAGAAACATCTCTTGTACATATCATTTACCTGAGGAAAATTGATAACTGTAAGAGCTGTGGGAGTAGGAAGATCTAGAATTCATGGCACGGTCAGTGAACTGAAATCTAAGAAAAAAATGTAAAAGATATCCAACCAGGTGAAAGTGAGAATGAATGAAAAATTGTGAGTAGAGACTAACTGTAGTGGAAAGTAACAGTAAGTAAAGTAATTTTTCTTATTACTTTTAGGCAACGCTGCCAGCTGATGAGCCAGCCAGCGTGATGCATTTTCTTTTGGTAGATAGATAGTATTTTGAGATAAGATGCTAACTGACTATTGCTCTTTAGTAATGAGGAACAAATTAAGACCTTTAAGCGACTGTACCAGGATCATAGATGCCATAAGCTAATGGAAGGAGAAGTTAACCAGTCAGTCAGTCGATGCAAAACAAAGCCTGTTATTTAAACACTCACACACGGCCAAGCAAGGCAAGATTTACTGAAGATGACACCTAAACAGGAATAAAATTTGACAAACGAAAACATCAGGAACAAGCAATTTTGATTAGGTCCTTAAGATGGAGGTTAGGGGATGATGGCTATGTGAGTTTTTGAGAAGCATAGCGAGAACATCAAAGGAGATACAAATGAATCTGGAATCACAAGGTTGGAAAAGTTAGTTGAAATTATTGGGAAATGTGATCAGATATTGCCATAGATGGAGGAGGAATTAAAGAAACCAAGCGAATGTCCAAATCATTATGAGAGGTGTCAGCAATTATGAGGGGTGGGGGGAAGCTGAGGACTTAAAGAATATGGTAAAAGTGCTTGAATACAGATCCACATTAACTGGGGCTATTCAGAAGGAAGGTAACCAAAGGAAAGAAGGGAGTATGCTTGTTGATGTAGATAGTGATAATTCTTTAAAAGATGTAGGATTACAGCAACCAAAGGCCATAACAGGAAAGTAAAGAGGGAACGTGTTGAAAATGATGCAAAGAAGTACTTTTATAGTATAAGACTTGTGGATGAATGGAATAACCAGAGTTATGGGATATTGATTATGGACAACATAAAGAAGTTCAAAAGGTTGTGTGATAGAGAACGATCAAGAGACGAAGCCCCCACGAGTGTACAACTCCCACCTCGTACAGTACAAAAAGGTAAGCACGAGGTGCAGGAGTTACAATATGAGCATCAACATGGTGATGCCTGCAACAATCACAGTTGCTTAAACACCAACAGTCCTACCAGCGTTATCCTGTCAGGTGATGGTCCATCAACTGCAGTCCTCCCAGCGTATCCTGCCAGGTGGTGGTCCACCATTAGTAATCCTTCCAGTATATCCTGCCAGGCGGTGGTCTACCATTAGCAGTCCTTCCAGTATATCGTGCCAAGTGGTGGTCCATCATTAGCAGTCCTTTCAGTATATCCTGCCAGTTGGTGGTCGGTCCATCAGTAGCAGTCCCTCCAGTATATCCTGCTAGGTGGTGGTCCGTCATTATCAATCCTTCCAGTATATCCTGCTAGGTGGTGGTCCATCATTAGCAGTCCTTCCAGTATATCCTGCCAGATAGTGGTCCATCATTAGCAGTCCTAACAGCATACCCTATCCTTCGGTGGTCCATCATCAGCGTTCCTATTAGTATATCCTGCCAGGTGATGATCCCTCATCAGCAGTCCTACCAGCACCATCCTGCCAGGCGGAGGTCCTGGATCCTCCTGAAGCTTAGTGAAGATCAAGGGAAGTCTCAATCTCCTCCCTCCTCATCCTACCCTGAACATGGTTCCCAGGCCTGTGCCGCCGCTGACGGCTCTCCTTACACCGGCCGCCAGATTCCGGCAGACGTTCCCTTACAACTCCTCCAGGGGGTTGCGGGACGTCCGATCGGTCGGTATCGACGCCACTGGCTCCCACTCGGCCGGGACCCCTTGTCAGTTTATACCCAGAAATACCATCTTTACGAGACAGCTGGAACTGTGGAAGCGATTCCCGAAGGAAGCTGATTGGCCTTGTTCCAGGAGGAGGGGAGGGTTACATCCGGCCATCAGGAGAAGAAAATATGGCCCCGGGAAAATTCCAGATCCCAAGACTTAAAATTTTCATTGTTTTCCAGAGACGAGTGAAAGGAAAGTAACAAAGAGTAGATGGTAAGAGAGGGGGGAAGAAGGAAGATGAAGTAGGAGGGACAGGAAAAGGGCAGGGAAGAGGAAGCCAGGGGTGGGGCCTGAAAGAGGAGGAACAAGAGGTTAGGAAGGGATTAAAAAGAAGAGAAAGAGAAGAAGGAGAGGGGGAGGAGAAAGAAAAGAGGCGTAAGGGATAAGGGAGAGTATGACGGTAAGGAAGGCGGGGAGGGGCCAAATGGGAGGGGGATGACAGGAGGGGGAGAAGCTGGGGAGGACATGATTGGTGGGTTGCCAGCGTCCGGGCGGAAGAGACCATAATGAATCGCGCCAACAAAAACGCTTCCACCACCACAGCCACAGCGATACCAACACTTCCAACAGCACAACCAAACCTATACCAACACTTCCACAACCATAATCATAATAACTGCCAACATTTCCACCACCATAGCCACAATCATCTCCACTTCCACGGCACGAATTACCATGATCAGTTCAATCACAACCGCATCGATTTGCACAGACACGAAAATGTCAACCACTACAACTAATGATATCAAATCCAGCACCAACACTTCCATCACCACAACCAAAGATAACGACTCTACTAACATTCCAACTAACAACCATAATTGTCCTTACCAACACAACGCAGCGATCTCAGTCAACATTACCACCAGTACAACCATAATGATCTGCTTCCACAGTACCACCAGCACAACCATAATGATCTGCTACCACAGTACCACCAGCACAACCATAATGATCTGCTACCACAGTAACAACACTAACACCGCCATCATCGGAACACAGCTCCAACACCACAACCCCACTAGCCTCGATGGCAACATTTTACATCCTCTATCTCCCAGCCAGCCCGAGGCTCTGACACACCACCACCACCAGAGGACAGGCCCCGAACCCAGCCTCCCCACCTACCACCAGCCTACCCTTGTTGTCATCAACACCATCATTCCCCACGAGGGACCTTGCTTCAGCAAGCTGGCCCCGCCCCTGGTCTCCTCTACCTCCAACCCTGGACTAACCTGCCACTGGCACCAGAATTCCCACCAGGGTCTCTGTCCCAGCAAGTTGGCCCCCAGCCCTGGCCTGCACCTTCCCCAGCCTTCCCCCAGGGCTCCGCCAGCCAGACGCCCAAACCTCCATCCTCACCAGTGACTTCACCCAAGCAAGCTGGTCGCCCCCCCCCCCCCCCCCCCTG
>JAUUDZ010065592.1:0-10165 GCA_032361705.1 Panulirus versicolor
CTTGCTTCTTGTTGGATGAAGAGAGGAGTCATATGGTTTATTTGTTTAAGATATTCCTAATCTTACAACAGAGCTTGGGTCACGTCCAGGTCGCATCTGTTATGAAAAGATTAATGAATCTTGACTGTTTTCTGTGGTAATATTAAGTCCCGGAGTCATCGTAAACCCAGGTCGAAACTGTACCGATCTTAGTGTCGAGACAGAGGGTTAGAGACAGTTTCGTCCAGGTGAGTCTCAAGCTCAGTTTCTGCCTGTCGAGACAGAGGACTGATTACAGCTTCATCCAGGTGTATCCCAAGCTACAGCTGTATCTGTCTTTCAACACAGAACTCGGTACAGCAACTACAAGGTACGTCACAGGTTATGTGTCTGTCTATCGAGACAGACGGTTCGGATCAGCTTCGAACAGGCAAGTCTCAAGAGCCTTGCCCGTGACTATATAGCGTTGCATTAAACAAGGCAGAATAAAAAAAAAAATAATTCAGTCAGCAATATTACGAAATATTAACACAAAAAACGAAATTACGTTATATGTAAATAAGAATTACTCCTCGCAGGTAAGTGTCGAATGTAATCTCTTCTAACCTCTGGTCTTGTCCTTACGTACAATGTAATTTCTTCTGTTTTATTCTCATTTCTCGTTTTTGCTCTTATTTACGGCGATACTTTAAGTCTTCAGTAATTTTACTTTCCTTTTACTGAAATTATTAAGATTTAAATATCACAAAAACTGTCCATTGAAGCTGGAATATTAAGTCAAAGTTTTAATGATTCGAGTCAGCTTCCATCTCTCTTCTCATCTCTCAGAGGAAGATCTCCGGATGCTCTCGAGACTGTAGTAAAACACTTAACCGTTGTTGAAAGTAAAGTTAATACGGGCTACCTCCACCAGGTCCCCAGCGATTATAAGTTAAACCTTAAAGAAAAATTATAAACAAGGTGAAGTAGTATAAAGTTTGAGGGTTTGTGCCTGTGTTTATATACTTACACACACACGCACACAAAAACACATACGCGCACACACACACACACACACACACACACACACACACACACACACACAGGTAATTAATAGGTAATTTATAGGTGATTACAAATATGCAAAACAAATTAGCCAGATATAATCATAGGTATTCACGTAAATCAAGACGTTATTATTAGATACTAAATTTACATCAAAATACTAGTGGAATATCATTCCCAGAATTTCCCCCCTTCACACAGGCGCTTGTTTGTCACCCAACTCCAGAAGAAGGAGGATGAAAATATAGGGAGTCCCTGATCTGTTTGGCTTTTCCTGGATTCGAACACCTGCCCATTGGTATCGTCCCAAGCCACATTAACCACATAACCACACATACATTTATATCTTTGACCTACCGAGTGTGTGAACGATGATATACTTACACTAAATAATATCAGATATAAAAGTTATTGTTGGCTTTCCATAACCTACAGTTTTGTTTATTATAAATAAAGGTAAATTCTGAAATGATGGTATGGAATTCTTACTGATAATCAAGTTTTGTATCATTATGAACATCGTTATGACTGAGCTAATTGGTACACTTCAGAGCAAACCCACCAATAAAAGTGTGTGACACCATCTGGCGTCGTTAAGTGTTCCCGGAATGCAATCATCATCAATGACATTCTCACAAGAACCCAATAACAGCCAGATGAATTACCGCTTCTTTCTACTCCAATAGAGAGGGAATCGAACCCGCTTCATTTACGGCCACCGAAGTAAGAATTAATCAGACTTCCATCCATTAGGCTGATGTACAAGTCTTCCATCAGGTGTGTTCCTTCTCAAACACTGGAGACTCAAGACTGATGCTTCGAAACTGGTTCGAGTCCTCAGAAGGGTTCTGAAGCTTCATATTATTATGTTTCTGAGCTCCAAGATTCTATCCTATCAATTAACATTTTCTGTATACACACACACACACACACACACACACACACATATATATATATATATCAAGACTTTGACAAAGTTTAGAATATAAGTAAGAAAAAGTGAACGAGACTGACAATATACGAAATGTTTCATATACCTTCTTATTTGCCCTTGGTTCACTCACAGCTCTTGAGCGTACGTATGTAGGTTGGTCACCTTTGAAAAAAAAGATTTAAACTAGATTGTACATTTGACCCTTTTGAGCACGGCTGTGCGACCTATAATCGCACGACGACACGACTCTTGAACACGACGGTACAATCAAGTACGACAGTATATTGTAGATATACTGTGTCAGGTCAGATGAAAGTCAACTGCCTATATCAGGTCATCTGGTCCGTCTGGCTCAGGTCACACCGTAAGCTACAGATATGTACTGTTCTTTCCTCTAATGTAGTTTTCGTATTTAAGGTCATACTAAAACTGACCAGCCAAATGAAATCTTATCTCGTATCATGTTTCTCCTAACAGCTATGACCTGACCTTTCCTTGCATCGATAAGCTACGGATCTCTGCACTATCTCTTGTCTTTCTTATCAACAATGATCCGATTCTTCTCCAAATTCAGGTTTTTCACATCATCCCAAACTCTTATATTACGTTACCCATTTTCTCCTCCTTCATATTTTTATTTCATGTATTTTTGTGATTCAGTTTCTAGGTCTCGAGTTATCGGCATATGTAATTGGCCGGCGTTAATTACTTTTAAGTCACTTTCATCAGGCATCCTCCTTCCTGGATTTAGAAATATCTGTACGTCTTTCTACTCCGACCACAGTCATCCATGACCTTCTCTCCTCTTGCACTAACACAAACAATGCTGTTTCAATTCCTTCGTAACCCTTCGTATACTGTCTGTCAGTTGGGTAACTAATTACCTAGTTCATAAATTGTCATTCACAATTATGCAAATGTCGCTACAATATACGCCTCATATTTCTGAAGGAGCGAAGGGAGTGAGGTGCCCCTCGCAGATGTCAGGTCATTTCAGGACGTATCTGGGGTCGACAGGAAACAAAGGAATAATACCTGGGGTCACTGCGAGTCATCTCAGGTCACCAGCGGACACGACAATAGTGCCAGTCAGCCGATTGCTAAAATAGGAGAGTTGGGATCATCCAACCAGGAAACGCACGACTGGAAAATTTCCAAACATTTTGGGAAAAAATGTTCGAACTGTGTCATGTCTCGATAGATTCATGTCATGTTCTTATAAGTGTTGTGATCATGTTCTTATAAGTATCATCATGTTCTTATAAGTGTTGTGATCATGTTCTTATAAGCATTATCATGTTCTTATAAGTGTTGTGATCATGTTCTTATAAGTGTCATAATGAAGCCTAAGAAATATTTTTTCTTCTTATTGCTTAAGAAGTGCCATGCTGTAGGTATCACATATATCTACAGTATATATAAAACATCTATTTATCTCTCTTTTACTAAATATCTTTCTGAATTGAATCGAAATGAAATATTTATTGATATATCTTTACATCAAAAGGACGTGGTAATATACGACTCCCCTCTTCATCTTCATCCTCCAGTGGTATATTCAACAAAATATTTACAAAAATCATAGCTTTTGTGAAGATTCGTACAATGCAAAGACAACAAACATACAATGGCCCTTATTTTAAAGCCCTTGAACTCATTACAAGGATGTCTCAACATCGGTGCAAAGTCTATATATCTCTCAGTCACAGGAGGTCGACCCAAACTGCATCTGCTTCAAACGTTTCGAGACCTGAGCAACTCCATGATCCTCCCCTAGTGTCGAACTCCTCCCCAGCAGCACCGCTGGGAAGATCAACGTGAGAACTGTGTCCCTTCCAACGATCGTTTGACTGACATATGAACGAGAGCGACACCTCTTGCTGGCCTCCATCAAGAAAGAGACGCACGTGAGAGAAATGTAAACAAGGGTCGTCTAAGATAGGTTCAATGCATGACTCAAAGTCTCATTGAGGCTTTGTGTGTGTGTGTGTGTGTGTGTGTGTGTGTGTGTGTGTGTGTGTGTGTGTGTGTGCCAGAAGGCTATACTCTCATATTATATCTCATGGGAGTCACACATGCTGGATTGTCATGAGGTTGTCTGGGTGACTGCACTAGCCACTTCCCACACAGCCATGGGCTACGCTGAACCCACAAGACGTAATCAAACTCTTGGGCGAACTGTAAGAATGCGTTACGGCGACGTCGGCTCAGAATATCTGTCACATCTAGAGCATCAATTTTTCCTGCGTGTGTGAGAGCCATCAAGAACAACAACCCCGACAAAAAATGACAATCTTTAGTTCGAAGTAACAGAGGCGTTCACCTACCGAAGGGTCGAGACAGAGGAGAGAGTCTGGCATGAGGAGAAATTCTCAGATAATTCCAGATGTGAATTATTCACGACACGAGAGAGGATAATGGCCAAAATTGGGCTTTTCAGCTGCACCAGTGCATCAAGCACCCGTGCATGATGCACTGGTGCTTCATGCATCCGTGCATCATGCACCAGTACATTACGCACCAGTGCATCATGCACCAGTTCATCATGTAACCGTGCATCATGCACCGGTTCATCATGCAACCGTGCATCATGTTCAGTGTACAGTGAGTCACCCCATCGTACTGTGTAGGAGGGGGGAGGGAGACGCCTGACCTGAGGCGTCTTGAGAGCGGGGGACCCGGACCTCATCATCATAATGAACCACTGTTGCCTCCATAAAGCCAGTTTAGCGGTAAACGGGTGGGAGGCCCACAGTCTCCGTAGCTCTCGAAGTCGGCCATAACCTTGAGTGCGACTCTCGCTGCTCAGTATAACTAAAGCTTTCCTCAAACGTCAGCTGAAGGAGGACAGAGAGGAGAGGTCAACCAGCCCTGTGTGCTGGATTACTGAAGGAAAGTTTGATCTAAAGAAAGACGAGTATCTGTATAACATAACTGGCTGGGACGTTGTTATACTAGAGGAATAACTTTGATTAAGATACGTTTATTTAGACATACTGTTTGCTTATGGCATTGTTAGAAGAGGGAGGTGTGAAAACAGTCACTTGAGTCCCCACCCTGTGTGTGTGTGTGTGTGTGTCTGTGTGTGTGTGTGTGTCTGTGTGTGTGTGTGTGTGTCTGTGTGTGTGGCTCACTGGAGCCAGTGTCTGCCTCGCCAGAAGTCGTGTGTTCCCCAGACCGTGTTCCACACCCCATCAATATTCAGATCTTGTTTCCTCGCTTGTAGCCTCAACCTAACCTAACCCAAGCTTATATTTCTTGCACTTCTTATTGCAAAACACCGAGGAACTGCTTCTCCGTCGTCACGTTAAACCTGACCATGTCGCACTTATGTTAAACCTGCCTAACGCCTCTTAACCAAACACCCTCATCTTGAACCCCTCCCTGCTCGCGATACCACACGAGGTAAAAAAAAATAATCTGCTTAAAATATTAGCTCGTGAGTCAGACTACCTCAGTGTCAGCTACTGTGTTATCATGTGGAATGATGTGTGTGTGTGTGTGTGTGTGTGTGTGTGTGTGTCAGGCACATGAATACTAAATACTGAGCATGATAAGAGCCAGCGGGAAGGGGGTGGGGTCTGATCTGCCATGATGGGGGTGTGTTCCTCACGTTCCTCGTGTTCATCTGGCGACCCGTCACTAAAATCTCTCTTAACTCAGAACTAAATACATGATCCAGTGGAACGGAGTGACTCATTTGATATCTTCATATTGTGTGTGTGTGTGTGTGTGTGTGAGTGTGTGTGTGTGTTTACGTAATTTTCTTTGGAGAGAGAGAGAGAGAGAGAGAGAGAGAGAGAGAGAGAGAGAGAGAGAGAGACAGAGAGAGTAGATCTTTAATCAAAACAGCATCATATCGTATTCAAGTCGACAATGCATAGTTACACAAGCAATGATAAAAAGGAAACAATTAATATTTCTTTTTTCTATATCTTGACGAGTTACAGGAAGACAACAAAACCCTGTCACACTCGCTTACCGAGGAAAAAGTGAACAGTGAGGCCATCTGGAGGGACTGACACCACATCAACCATCTACTCTTCTCACTAGATAAGTTTCCAGTGGTGTGAAGACGTGTGAAATATGTAGATGGAGGAGGAGAAGACACTATGACGGTATCTGAACTGAAGCTGTCTCATATTTTGGCTGAAGAAGAAGGCTTTAATTAGCCAAAGGACTAGCCCGTGGAGGAGACCTTCATCCTATAAGGAAGTTGTTTTGTCTCTGGTAATAAGATTGAGAAGAATTTTACCAAACGAGGATTGTTGTATGTACGACGATTCTGTTTCACAATGATCCTCAAATGGCATTTACTCTGGGATGTTGAAGGTAGGGGACTTTGTAGCTAACTTTTTTTTTCTTATTTTCGTAAACCATTCTTCTCTCTGTTAATGGCTATCATGTGCTGGGAAGAGGAGCTTGAATATATACATCATCCTAGCAAGAGTCAGCATCTGTATACCGAAAGAACGTGCAACATTTCTATCCTATACGGGGGTCACATGCTCCGTGGAGTGTATTTGGTCTGAGCTTCACTTTACACCGAAGAAGGTGTTAAAGAGTTTTGTGTTGGTGGATGTGACTTACGTTGACGGACTTAATGACCGTGGCAGTTGACAGGCATAAAGTGCAGTTAACTAATCCAGCTCGGCTGTTCATTGGTTCCCTATACAGTAAACTGATTTTCTAGGTCTGTAAAAAACATTCTATTATCAAATACACTAACAAGAATCTCACGTACACAATATTCAGGGAAGTTCAACTGCTGTTAAAAAATAATGATTTTGCGGATTTTTGCCCTGTGCTGTTTTTGAACATTTTCAAAAACGCTCAGAAATTTCAGGCAGAAGAAGGGGGTAAGGGTCTAGTTCTTCCTCCATAGAAACTGTAACGAGGAAACTTCTCCAAGAAAAAATGCAATCTGTTACGGCTGATGGACGCCACTTGTATCTCCAGGAATTCTGAACAAGATATTTTAACTATAACACAGACAAACAGACACACAGACATCCAAGTGATGGGCCCCGCTAGTGTTAAACTCCTTCTCCATTCGGTACATTACAGGCAGATAATTCAACACATACTTTAGATACAAAATTCAAACTACGATTTTTGAGGCAAGGTTGCGGTACTGCATGATGGCAACATAGAAAACATGCTACGACACCTGCCTGATTCAACGTATAAACAACAATTGTATTATCCTCTCAAACCAATAAGGACGAAGGAAAATATATGTGGACTGTTCTAGGGAAATTAGTAAAGTATTCCCTAATTATGTATATGAAGCCAGAAACATCAGTAGAGTTATACATACTTTCTATTACTTAAAGTGAATCAGGTCCTCTCATCAGCTCTATATATTGTTTCTGGTTCATTATGTGATGGACGTCAGTATGAGCAGTGTATCATCATAGGATTCGGAACAATACGAGTAGAACGAGTCGGTTCGGTTTTTAGATTACTTTGTCTCGACTGGTTCAGAGACAGTGCTGATGTACGGCATTCAACATATCATCCTTTCAGGATTCGAAACGCTTCGGACGAGCGAAGATGACTTAGTTCTCAAACCTTTGTGACTTGGTCGGTTCAAAGTAATTTTTTTGGAAAATACATTAACTCATTTTCATTCCAGGATTCAGACGACTCAAGTGCAAAGAGATGGCTGAATTTTGAAATCATTCTATGTCGACTGGTTCAGATTGAGAGCCTCTGGCTAACGTTAATATACCGTAGCATTTCAGGATTTGAAGCGATTCGAGCACCTCCTGATGCAACGGCTTTAAGACCATTCAAACTCTATAGTTTCGGTCATTGATGGTAGCTAGCAAATAATCACCTTATCATTTCAGGATTCGGGACGCTTTGAAAGCACCGACATGGTTCGGTTTTAAGAATATTCTTTCTACTGGTTCAGAGTCGGTGCTGTTAGCTGGAGCATCACCACACAAATGGAGTTTTACTGTTTGAGTGGTCTGGTAGGAACTAAAAGATTGCAGCAGTTTACTTTATAGCTTTCCTCCGCTATTCTAATGTGTTCAGATAAGTTTCCTTGAATCCTGCCACTGCGAGTTCGAGGAGAGAAATGATCAAGCTATGCAGTAAATCATATCTTTTTCTCTCTATGTCATTTTTTCCTCATAATGTCGATAGTTTTTTCTTTCTCAGTTGCTTTAAGAATTTTTTAGCATTTGACATGGCTCAAAGATAATTTCACTCTACAGTACATTGCGCTGTACTCTCAGTTAGAAAGATGTTAGTAGATTTAAGGTTTTTGTCTATTTCTAAGGCTTATATTATCATCATATCTTAATATATTCTAAGAATAGCTGTGATGCTTAGCCTGAGAGTCTAAGGTTATTCCCTTTCGCTTTCGGTTGGGTAATTAAGCCTATCATATGCCAATGGTAATTAAGGTCGTCAACATCAGGTCATGACGACCAATTGAAAGAAATATCTTGAACATTTTCTTCAGGTGTTCAAGATAATGCTAAAACCATACACAACCTTACTGCATGCATGGCCATCCTCTGTCCCATTTTATGGTCCTGATATGAGTCATGCAACTGAGGACACGTGACAGTCTTCAGTGATACTGTTGACCACCAGCGGTTCAATTCTCTTGAGGAAATACATGTCAGGTGACCAAAGGTCAACGCTCCTTCACGAAGCGCTTCTCCGTGGAGCGATAAATTTGGTCCGAGAATTTGTGCAAGATATAGAATCGGTAATCTAAACAAGACATCTTATATACAATGTTGTACGTATGGGGAAAATCAATGTATTTTCGTTAGCGTTAGTGTGCATATGAACGCACTCTTATATTCATATAGGCTCAAACTTACTACATATGACTATACGTGCATACAGATACAGAAATGAACAAAAAGACACACATAAATAAGTGCAAACTTATATAAAGACACAAGAAATGGGGCCCCATGAGTGGAGAATCCTCACCCCGTACAGCACAAGTGATGTGGCCCCACGAGTG
Organism: Panulirus versicolor; assembly: GCA_032361705.1. Classification (NCBI taxonomy): domain Eukaryota; kingdom Metazoa; phylum Arthropoda; class Malacostraca; order Decapoda; family Palinuridae; genus Panulirus; species Panulirus versicolor. The sequence continues at coordinate 8,955 of JAUUDZ010065592.1, forward strand.
TAGACCTCCTCCCACTTAGTATACAAATAAGTGATTACGAAGATCCTTACCCACCTCCTACCCTGAACGCTGGCCATCCAGAAACACAATGTAACCATCACCTGAAACACAGCAGACGACGGAGACACCGAATGATCTGCTATAACGATGACCCTCGTATTATGTGTCCGTTAATTTAAGGCCGGTGAATCCATCAGTGTCGAACCCATGTGGAGCGAGGCGGCTGGCTAGTGGGGCCAGAAGGCAATTACCTTAGGTTCCAACACCACACATACGCTGCTCTCCTGCCCCTCTGTTCCTGGAACTGTTTCAGGTTTCCTGTACATATTGCATCGTCGAGCGTGTGAAAAAATACATCCAGGTTGTGTTGTGTGCAAATATTCAGAATTTTTTTTTTCTTCTCCGTTTTTAAAGCGTATTTAATCATGTCTCACACAATGGTCTATGACAGACGTAAAAGTAAATAATCTAGTTATCTAATATCAGATTAATATATACCGTGACTGACTTAGTGGAAATAGAGTGTAATTAGACAAAGATTTTTGTACAGTTTGATAAAACACAACCACAAAAAATTCCTCATGATTCAAATAGTCTTTAGGCATTGTTTCAACATTACGTGTTTGTAGATAATGTATTCAGTTCAAGACTTTGTGAACGTCATTACGGATACAATAAATCTTGGAAAGTAAAGACTTTTATGCTATTCTATTGCAATCTTGGGTCAGTGAAATCCTTCGTGCCATCCTACTGTAACCTGGAACCAGTTAACGAGAGGAAGAATAGTTGTACAAGACGACCAAGTAGGTGTGAGAGCAGTGTGGAGGCTATTAGGAGAGAAGTGACCAGAGTCATACCTGTAGAAGAGAGAGGAGGAAGCAACACCACGAAAGACACAGAGGGATGGTTGGGGAGTGAGGCACAATGTGAACAACATGAAATATGGAAGTGTTTGTGGTGTGTACAAGTGTATAGTGAGAGAAAAATATGAAGAAACTTCCTGTGATATCTTAAAGAAAGAAGGGTAAATATCTATTAGAATCTTCTTATCTATTTGCTATTACCTATCTGTGTATAGGTGTATGCAGCTATACACTTATAGAAGCACTGTTTACCATGTGTGTGTGTGTGTGTGTGTGTGCGTGTGTATGTGTGTGTGTGTGTGTGTGTGTGTGTGTGTGTGTGTGTGTGTGTGTGTGTGTGTGTGTGTG
>JAUUDZ010065614.1:0-20624 GCA_032361705.1 Panulirus versicolor
GTTTCTCCTTCCCTCACATCTAGTTGATAAATAAATGCATACCTGGCTCAGACTAGGGTATATATACCTCATTTATCTATCTTTCATAATCACCTCAGGACAAATTTCTCTGCCATTTCAGAGTCCTGATGTTACCCAGGACCTTTCTAAAAGCCGTACTCCCAATGATACAGCCACACCAAAGGTGACTTTACACTCCTGGCACAACTTTGAGGAGGTAGAGTCCGGTAACACCAGGGTATATGTATATATGCATGTTGCTTATCTATACTCATCCAAGGGCATCCTGAAAAGGTCCAGGTGTTACCAAGAAGTCTAGGCTTCAACCACTCAAAGCTTCTTTCACTCCATACTCCCACCTTCTCCCTAGCTTCATACTTCTTCCCTCCACTTACATGTGTGCCATCTCATTCAGCCTCACCTCACTCATCCTCTCCATATGTCCAAATGAGTTCAGCTAAGCCTTCGGCTTTCTCAATCATGCGCTTCCAAATACTGCACCTTTCTCTTACCCAATTTCTCAATCGACCCTCCTCCTCTCAGTAAATATTCTCCTCGACACGACTGACGGTGTGTGTGCTCTCCACAAACCTCTCAATGCAGCCATAACGTAAGCCCCTCACTCATCCTACAGCTAACTTAACCTTCCAAGCATCATGTACTTACTTTCCACTTAAGATGCGGCCCCTTCCATCTCTACGAGACTCCTACACTACTAGGATATCACAAAATATAACTAGAGCACAAAGCTGAATAAATTATGTAAAGTGAAATAGAGATATATGAAGCACTGTAATACAGTAGGAGAATGAAGTAACCAACAACGTCTTGAAAGAGGTAGCTATTAGCAATTCAACAAAGCATAAATTACCCTAAAAAGGGGCTGTAGTTTCGCAAACGAGGAAGTCAAACATCCGCAGTCAACTTCCTCACATATAAGTGTCATCATAAGTACAAGACTTCCGCTTTTGTCTTTACTTACAACCTTGAGGGAATAATGCATGGCAGGAGGGTGGGCAACAGCAAGGCCAGCAGCCTGAGCAGGTATGCCAGTGCACAACCAAGGTCAGGTTCCACATTGCCTCCCAGCTCAGAATACAATGTCTTTGCGTTAACATGGTGTCCATCTCCTGCATTCTGTATACGTATGATAAACGATGATCATTTACGTCTTCTTAGTGAAGTAAAAATAATCTAAGATTTATCGTACCAGTGTTACCATCAATTGCGCACGTCCCACATACTCGCCCCACGTTTTCTTTTTTTTCTTCCTAAGTGAGCTTGACGAGCATCTTTTATTATTTAGGGGTAGTGTCATCTGCTTAATGAGCCTGCACTTCAGAGGATAAGTTGCACTCCTCTGACCAAGTAGAAGTCTTTTCTTTCTGCCTAACTAACATGTGGACTACTGGCATCCACAAACGTACAGTCTCTCCTTGTCATGCGTAAGACTTGACAACACTTAACTCACACTGCTCTTTCTTCATAACTAGTTTTTCCTGCGGGCAGCACTATACGATAGCCCTGCCTTCTGGCAAAATGGTAGGAGCAGTAAACAGAATTAGTGAGGTTGGAGTACTAGGTAGTAGTTGGTATGAGCAGCAGAGAGTTGTCAATAGGAATATTAGGTAGGAGTCGTGGCCTGCCATTTGAGGAAGTTCCAATTGGGACAGCCGTCAGAGATATAGATAGATAGACAGATTCTCCTTACATATTCTTGGTAACAGAAAACAAAGGTGTTGCAGAAGTGAAGTATTAGCTGGCATGAAAATGAACAAAAAAGTCAACGTCAGCTAGACCGAGCTCCACTTTTGTGAACTCAAAGTAAAATTACTTTTTTTTGACAACTCCCCATTACATAAAATGCTATAAACAAAATTACGCATTCAATAAACACAAAAATTGCCCGGAAGGTTACACTTATGAAGTCCGAACTTTCACTACTGAAAAATGTAGTTCTCACTGGGGTACTGCATACGAGTATTGCATAAAATGTATCTGGGATAAAAAAAAAAGTACAAATATCTTCATAATTGTCCTACCTGACCCAGTGAGTAAACACGTAATCTCACAGTTAACTCCATTTCTGTTTTACCAACAGAAAGTTCGCTGTGGCTTATTTAGCGAGCCACCAGATTACACAAAAATCAATAGAAAAAAAAACACCATTATCATGAGCAATGCAACCTTAAGAATATATGATCAAGCAATGTAATTATATTTCTGTGTTAAATAAAAAATATATATATATATATATATATATATATATATATATATATATATATAGTCATTCACCCCACTATACCACTGTATCCACTCCCCTATAAAACATACCACACACAGCCCCTCCCAACCCGAACGCGCGCTCTACATTCTGTACCTCCTAAAACTCTGATTTGAAATAACAATATTACTACTAATTACTAATTGATTAATTACTATTACTACAAAGGCCGATATCAAACAGCTCAGCACTGTTGCAAGTCTACAGGAAAGTTTCTCACCTACGGGCCTGACTTGGGACATCGTATATAAAAATGTCCATTTCAAAACTACATTAGTAAGTGTGTTTGGTTAGGTATTATGGTTTTTAGTTACTAATTTTACTAATTCACTTAAAACACTATTGATTTTACGCAGTCTTCATTTACCGCTGAAATATGGTGCATATTTCACGTAAGCAAATATGAAAATTGTATGGTCAATACACATTATAATACCACATGAAAATCAATAAAAAAAATAATTCACTTAATCTACATAACCAATAAATATGCAAAGCTCTATATTTCTACTCAAGTACAGGGAAGAAACACTTGCAGTGAAACCTGCATACATTATCGCTCTGTTGAGAAGGTTATGTCATCTGTTACGTAGAGGCCAGTTACCTTACCATGGTAGAACGCCATGACCAACGCTCTGAGTTTAGCATCTTCCTATCAAGCTATTACCTGACTGGGGAATACAAAAAGACATTATGCTGTTAAATGGGCGGCCTCTCGACATCTTTAAAGGGAGGCGTACTCTACATAGTGCCGTCTCTCTCTCTCTCTCTCTCGGCTGTTTGCTCAGCGGGGAAAACATATTCCTTTCAAAATGAATATCAGAACTTAGCAGGTGAGGTCAGGTCACTGTTATACACGAACAATCACCATTTCAAAACCTCACAAACTCCCATTCTACACAAAACCTCGATATGTATAAGGCAAAAACACCAATTATGCTACCCCCCCCCCCACGGAATGGGACTGAACGTACTGTACATGAAATGCAACACTAGGGAGCACTTAGGGCACGACGTATGTAGTTCAATGTCCGGAAATGACGGCCGAGTTACGATAACGGCGGGATATGGCCGGGAGGGAGGCCGAGGCGTCGGTGCCGCCGCACGTCATAGAGGTCTGGCCACAGCGCGCAGGTCGGGGGGTGAAAGAGCTCTTCTCCTCCTATTGTTTACCACTTATGCCGTCGCCTATTACACACATTTGGAAACCTCATTACAAAAATCGTACGATTCACATCATGGTCATACCACACCACACTCCCAGGGATGTGTCTCAAGCGTTTATCCACACTTCAATTTAGTCACTCAAGACGTTAGTAGGGACAAGGTGTCCAGAGACACGTACTCTAAGAAGGACACGTGCTGAATGCCGTCTCTGCCAGTCGCCACCCGCTCTCGTGTTTTGCTGCCGACAGCGCGTGCACTGTACTCCGCCATACGAAGCAGTGCCAACCATTTCATATGTTTTTTGGTAATACTGTACCATCAGTTCAACTACGTCTTAGAGAGATGATAAAACTTGTGTATTTTTTTCAATCTATACTCAAAGCCATTGTCAGAATTATGATTTTTTTTTTATCTCCAGAAAGTCAAACTGGCATTTTCTAGTGTTGCGTAGCACTTTAATGACTCACAGAATCTATATTGGTTCTATAGTACCATAGAGTCAGTGACCCCTGATAGAATTAATGCTTGACGTGATCAATTCTTAATAAGAGGACCTTAGTTTCATTGATAAGTCTAAAGAATATAAAGGAACACGTTAGGAACACTACATATGGTGATGCAGCATTCGTAGCACATTCTAGTGGCACGTGCTTCAAGTGCTCGCTCTTGAAATAGATCCAGGTAACTCGTGCATTTTACTTCATCTAGCGTTAAACTCATTACTCTCAGTTTTTTCAGGCGCTGGTATGTTTATTCTGTATTGTATGAAATTAGACATTGCTTAGAACAGTTTGGCATATAGCAATTTTCAAGCACTAGACCGGTCAGACAACTTTTTTTTCTATAATTCTTATGACACTTTAGGTGACTGCGATGTTCATAAAATATAATTGATGGTTTATCTGATTTTAAATAACCCGCGTCATTATGTTTGGTAAACATACACTAAGTATTCTTCCGCGCGCGATGGCTCTACAGCTGATGCTGACCAGGAGATGCTCCAGAGGAATCTTAAGTGACATTGCTATTTCTACTGCTTTTCTAAGGTACTCTTCTTCATGTGGAATAAGTACGCACCACAGGGGAAGCACACGTTCCATAGCTGTTCCAAGAAGATATGGTTTACCTAGTAAGGTGAGAAGGTCTTTCGTGGTGAATGAAACATCTTAAAAGTTTATCTCTTTAGTCGTTATTTTGCCGATTATTAGGCAACTGTGATGAAAGGTTATTTTGGTGGAAAGTTTCTGCCGACGTTGTAGAGCTTTTCCATAACCCTTGGCGATTAAGTGAAATTAAAACTTTCATGTAAGAGTTGTTTGTATAAAAATTTTTAGTTGAAATAATGGAAAGTTATGTGTGAAAAATAAAAGGTGATCTACTGGTGCCTGCTTCTTGGCAACATAATCACTATATGCACTTATTTGAGTGATATAGAATATATTGGAAATAAGATAATTCTCTCATTTTCATATGATTATCGAGGTTGTTGAAAAAAGTGGAGCTGTTGATATATGTTTTTTATTTATTATGCTTAATCGGTTTCCTGGGTCAGCAAAGTAGCAGCAGGAAACAGACGAAGGAATACCTTTCCACTCATAAACTTACATATACATATCAACATATACGTACACAAACACATGCATATATACTCGTACATATTCATACTTGTTTGCCTTCATCCTTTTCCGGCGCCACCCAGCCCCACAGGAAATAACATCGCCACCCCCTGCGTCAGCGAGGTAGCGCCGGGAAAACACAAAAAAGGCCACATTCGTTCGAACTCAGTCTCTAGCTGTCATGTGTAATGCACGGAAACCACAGCTCCCTGTCCACATCCAGGCCTCACAGACCTTTCCATGGTTTATCCTAGATGCTCCACTTGCCCTGGTTCAGTCCATTGGCAGCAGGTCGACCCCGGTATACCACACCATTTCGTTTCACTCTATTCCTTGCATGCCTCTCACTCTCCAGCATGTTTAGGCCCTGATCGCTCAAAATCTTTTTCACTCCATCCTTCCTCCTCCAATTTGGTCCCCTGCTTATCCTTGTTCCTTCCACCTCAGACAGATATATATCCTCTTTGTCAACCATTCCTCACTCATTCTCACCATATGTCCAAAGCATTTCAACTCACCTTCATCTGCTTTCTCAATCACACTCTTTTTATTATCCCACATCTCTCTTACCTTTTCATTACATACTCAATCAAACTACCTCACACCACATATTGGCCTCAAACATTTCATTCCCAACACGTCCACCCTCTGCCATACAACCCAATGTATAGGCCATGCCTTGCAACCATATGTTATTTTTGGAACTACTATTCCTTCAAACATACCCTTTTTGCTCTAAGATAACATTCTCTTTCCACACATATATTGCTCACAAAGCCTTCACTCCCTACCCAACCCTATGACTCACTTTCACTTTCATGGTTCCATTTACTACAAAGTCCACTCCTAGATATCTAAAACGCTTCACTTCCTTCAGTTCTCCATTCAAACTCACATCCCAACTAACTTTTCCTTCAACCCTGCAGCACCAAATAACTTTGCTTATATTAATTCATATTTACTCACAACTTTCTCTTTTCATATAATATCTACATATGATAACTGCATACATAATGCCAGTTGAACAAGTCATATTGTAATGTAGAAAACTCATAGTGGTGTGGATGGATTTGCTGTTCTCTTAAGAATGAGCATTTGGAAATTTAATCTTTTAACAAAATTGGTAAGATTTTTAAAATGGTGTAGTAGAGAATGGTTTAGAGTGAAGGCAGTGTTATTTTGGAGCTAATTATGTAAGATTTATAATTTATGTGCTTGTATATTGTAGCAATTAAAATTACCTTAGTCACAGTCATCAGAAAGAAAAAGTATGTTTTGCTCCTGTTTTTATTACTGAATATCACAAAAATAGCTTTAGATATTGAATTATTATATTATGCACTAATAATGTTTTTAGCGAATAGATTAAAAACTGCTGATCATGATATTGAGCATCGCAGTTTTTTGTAAGACATTAGAGAGGTCAGAAATGTTAAGTGTCGTAAATACTAGGATGAATGTGGGGTAAATTAAGGTAGAAATATGTTAAACATTGTTAAAATGAACAGCTACCTTGATTTGGTTTCACTTCCATAAGTTACTTGTGTGGTGCCCTTAAACTACATTTCAGTGAAACCAATATCCTTTACCCTTTACCTCTTAGTAGAGTTTTTTTGTCCATTCTTGTATGACTTTTGATATGTGTTCATTATATTTATTATGATGAGTAATACAAGACAGAAGACCATAAATGTATTTGGTATTATTAATGTAAGACAGAAGACCAGTTGTTGAAAAAAATTAATCCAGTAGCGAACAAGAGGTTCACTTTATTTTCTGATGTTCAGTGAATCTCCACAAAATTGAATTAGCCTTAAAGCTGTCACATATATGACTGTGTCTGTTGTATCTACAAACTTTTAATTAATGAAGCTCTGATTTTGTCATTTACAGTTCTTCATTCTTTGCCTGTCTGTTTTTTTATTCTTGTATTCCTTCTGCTTTCATTTCTTCATCTTGTGCTACTGAGACTTAGACATTCACAGAGGAACTGAATCTTTTACAGATGCCTTGAGTATAGGTTGTTTCTATATCACTGCTTCTCTCAGTTTATGCCAGATTGTGCATGAGGATGGTTTTGCCCAGCAATTAATCAGAATATTGATTACTGATATATATGTGATATAGATTTTTTCTTGTATGATTGAGTTTCATAGAACTTTTGAGGTTGGATATTATTGGCCAAAGTAAGTCACACCTCTGGTTGACCATCTGGTTTGGAAAATAAGAAGGAATTTCATTAAATGCAGTTGCATCATATGATTAGATGTTAACTAAGGTAGATTATTGCTGGTACGTACCGGTAGTTAAATTTTCAGGATGGGTTTTACCTTTCATATTACGGGGAAAATTCACTATCATGATTTTTTATTCAGTGAACCGTTTCCATGTTAAAAAACAAAATATTCCTTCCAGATGATGTTGTAGGTGAGTTGTGGAAAAGATAAAAGAACAGCTGTGATGGATACAAGTGAATTAAGGAGCAAATCCAGCAGTCAGTGTGGAAGGACCTGGAGGAGCAGGAGGAGAAAGCAGAGAGTTGGAAAACAAGGACTTTTTTTATGTGCAACTGATGCCAGTTTAGTATTAGTCAGACTTAATCAGTGGCTTTGTAGTAGAGGATACAAGATGTCATCTCGCTCAAAATTAAAAGCAGCTTTTTTTGCCAACACTGGTCGAGGACTCATGGCCACTCATGGTATTAGTCCTGGGGATGTTCTCATCAGTATCCCTCAGCAATTGCTTCTTACATGTAGTGGTGTGTTGAGGGATACTGAACTGCAAAGATGTTTTCAAGGTTCTCAAAGTAAGTTTAAGTCCATGGAAATTTTATCTTTTTTTCTTGTGTACCACAAATATTTAGGAGATAAGTCACAATGGAAGCCTTATGTGGACAGCCTTCCTGAAGGCTATACTGTTCCAGCGTATTGCTCTAAAGAGGAGATAGATATTTTTCCTGAATTTTTAAAGTCCCATATTAGAAAACAAGAGCAAGATATTGAGCAGTGTTACAGTAACATAAAGAAGATGCTTTTAGGAAACTCAGAGACTAACAAAATTTCTTCCTCGCTGTCTCTAGAAGATGTAAAGTGGGGATGGTTTACTGTCAACACACGTGCTATTTTCCTGAAAGATAAAAATCCAGCTTCTCATATTGCTGGTGAGGATGTTTATGCTCTTGCTCCATATCTGGATCTCTTGAATCACTCTTGTAATGCACAGGTTATAGCTGGCATTAATGAAGAAAAGAAATGTTTCGAGATTATTACACAGGTTGCTTATGGTCCATATGAACAAGTCTTCATCAGTTATGGACCACATGATAATATTAAACTTTATTTGGAGTATGGTTTTATTATCCCCGATAATCCTCACAATTTTGTACCCTTTGATCTTGATGATATTGTTGCAGCTGTTAGGAGTATCACCGATAATGACTTTCGCAAAGCATTGATAAATGAAAAAAGAATGTTGATAATTGCACATCACTTTGATAAGAATTTAGGAGTAATTAAAGATGGTCCTTCATGGAATCTTGAAGTTGCCACTACAATATGTTTGATGACCCCTCAGGAGATGAGCCACTGGCGGGTTGTGTATGAGGATCTCTATAGTGTTTATCACAGGAAATTGGTGATACAGTGCTTGACCCTGGTGATCCAGCAGAAGGCTCACCAACTTCGATCTTACCTTTTCAAGTTCAGAGATTTGCATGATTGCTCAGAGGCTTTCGTTGTTGGTAAGAACTTGTTGGAAGACTGCTGTAATATCTTAGAAAATACAAAGGTGGTATAGGAAATATGACTTTCTTTTTGCTCCTGTTTTGAATCGGCACCCTCTTAAGTGAAAAGGCTTTACATAGTCCAAGGATTTGCTGTGCAAATGCCTATTGAGCAGTAACTATTGAACTGTGGCACTTTTGCATCATGGGTTATGATTCCTTATCGCAATTCATTTATTTTCTCTATCTATATTGTCTTTTGTCTTTGCTCCATTTTGTGAATTAAGTACAAACAGTCTCCAGACATCATTCACACATATCCTTAACCTGTATCCAGTGTGTTAAAGTGAAACTTAGGCTCTCATTTTTCAGACTAACTTTTTTCAAAAAGTTCTTTGCTTTTTACTTAACTAAGTTGAAATACCAGGTGAAACCTGTTTCCATTTAGTGTCTGTTGTCAAAGTTTATGTAATGAAGATAACACTTAAAATCCATTGAAGATATTCATATAAAACTAGAAAAGTGTTAGCCACCAGGCTGCATTATGTCATTGTGATCAGAATATGCTATTTTGGATTTAATTAAGAAAATTTAAATTGGTTAAGTGCCAATGTGGTCATCAGCAGATGCAGGTCATTTTCCTAAATCTTTCTTGATATATGTAATACAGAGTGGCTCAGGCACAACCTTTCAACATATGTATTATTTTTTTTATGGTCAAAAGAGCTTTTACCTTTATTTTATGCTCACCCATTCAAAGTCAAGAAAAAAATCTGTTGTCACCTAGCATCTCTTAGTCTTTCATCACTTCTTTAACACACACACACACACTAGTGGAGATGCTGAATGGACTTTTGTGTAGTTCACTCAAGATTTTGGAGGGACCCCTGAATTATATAGATACTGAAAATTAAGTCTGATTGTACAGTTTCTGAGGTTTTCAAGAACAGTAGGAGTAGGAAGACATCAATTTTCTATTTGAATGCTCAAAGTGTTGCCACTCTCAGTAAAAGAATAGCTTAAAATACTATGCATGTAAAAGTTATTTAGACAGTAAATATTAGGATTGGGTGACTTGTGAACATTGACCAGTTATGATAAGAATTGATTTAAAGAGGTATCATCGAGAGGAATGTATAGATGATAGCATATGTACTCCCTCAAGACAACACTGACAAGTTCTTTTTATCATTTCCTGAATATAACCTATTTGTGTACCAACTACATCACCATTATTCTCTCTGCTATGAAGTAGTTTAAGACCTTTACACTGCCTGAACCATGAAAACAAGAGTACAGTTCATTAAAGAAAGGGAATTGGTCCAAGTCATATCTGCTTATTAGCACTATTTTTTTCTTTTTTACCCACAAATGGATCTAGATATGAGAGAATATGTAGATTTTGCAGTTGTAACAAGGTCCACAAAGAGGAAGTAAGAGGAAGGGATGAAACATGTATCACCAGTGAACAAAAGATTAGAGATGGTTGAAATAAAAAAACAGTCAGATATTAATGCAGTTAGATATGGAAATACAGAAACTCAGAAACCAATTTGAAGAGTATGAGAGGTGTCATGAAATGAAAGAGGAACTCAGGAATTAGAACTTGAGATTAAAGATCACAAGCACCAATTCGCTTGATTTGAGGGGGTTGATAATGCATGTCACCAGAGGAATAAGTTAGAATGATTGAAGAAAATGAGAGGTAAGGAGGGGTTCCTCTAGATGTTTTAGAGGCTGTTGAACAAGAGGGAGTGCTCTAAACACAGTACATATATTTGATGAAAATAATGGAGGGAGGTGCTGTATTTATAGGGGAGAATATAATGTATAATTTTGTCTTTTATGTATGTGTGTGTATGCACATTTAGAATTGAAAGACATTTGGTATTTTCTCAGTTAAGTCTAAGGATTTCTTTTTTCTTTTTTTTTCTTTTACTGAAGACTTGTTTCATTCATGAAAACTCACATAGTACTGTTGACTTTAAGTCCTTTATTCCAGCATATGTTACCAGTATTGCATGTAATTATTTGCCACCAAAATTCAAGAAATATAAATATGTGATGAAGTTTGTTACTATGGTTTTGCGTAATGCATGAAAACTGATATTTTTTGTATTATGCTTTATGCATACGAATTTCTGTTAGGGTCTTACAAAAACAAATCAGACATGTAGATTTAGGGATGGTCATAATCTGAAGTGTTTAGGGAGGAATGTAGCCTCCACACTGTTTAGAGTACTGGAAGAGGCAAACATGAATGAAGTACCAAAATCAGTTTGTTTTGAGATCATATGTATGTCAGATGCCACTTTCATTGTTTGATTAAATATAGTTTGAATATTCTGTTGAAGTGTTGTTCTTTTTTCCTTTTTATGTGCTCATCATTGGGAGACATGATTTTCACAGCTTAGTGTCATTCTTTGTGTTTCTTCATCTAGATGTAAACTTTTTTCCTATCCATACAAACTTGTGGGTAAGACCTCTAATATAGAATTATTGGTTCTATACCTTCATCAGATTAATGAGGTTTGAATTGATCATTGTTAATTCACATCTTGTACACCCTGGATGTTGAAGAAGCAGGTTTATTTATAAAAAATGAACTTTTCAGGACCCTTACAAATATAATTTCTTCATTTTCATCTTAATTCTGTTGGGAAATTATGAGTTGAACACATACATTTTATTGATGTATTGGAAACAAAGACTTTTAATACAGTCCTTCCTCAACATGCTTGGCACTCAATTCTTTGCTGGAGCACTTGACCTTTCTCACCCAAACTGTGTCATAACAAATTACTAAACCCCCAATTGGAAATGGAAAGCTTAACCCTGCCTCACATTTCAGTGGCCTCTTCTCACGGATACTCCTACCAGCATCAGACATGTCTGACACAGTACATATGCACAGAAAGGACTTGACAAGCACTAAATAACAACTTCACAACCCATTCGTAAATGCCACCTCACAAAACATCCCTCAACGTGAGACAGTGCTCCCCGAACACGAGTCACTCTTTGCCCTATACGCTATAACATCACCCGTCGCTTCATTACTGCAAACACTGAGTCATCACATTCTGGGATCCTTCATGCTCATGATGCAACTGCCATAGTGAAGATGATAAACATTTAATACTCATTTGCCCCACGTAAATAAACACATAAGTCTTTACATTTTATGACTTTTGTTCCTGCCTGGTGGGCATACCCAGCTTCTGGAGTTCTGCATGAGTTCCTTAAAGTTTAGAGGGACTCCTAGGGCAGGAATAAGTAATGACAAATATTGAAAATGAAATGAAGATGAAGATTCAATTTCGTAGGTAAAAATATCCCTAGGGATAGGGGAGAAAGAATACTTCCCATGCATTTCTCACGTGTCATAGTAGGTGACTAAAGGAGGTGGCTGGACCCCCCCTTGAATTTATATTTCTAAAAAGGGGAACAGAAGGAGTCAAGCTTGGAGTGCTCATTCTCCTCGAAGGCTCAGATTAGGGTGTCTGAATGTGTGTGGATGTAACCAAGATAAGAAAAAAGGAGAGAGAGGTAGGATGTTTAAGGAAAGAAACCTGGATGTTTTGGCTCAGAGTGAAACGAAGCTCAAGGGTAAAGGAGAAGAGTGGTTTGGGAAAGTCTTGGGAGTGAAGTCAGGGGTTGGTGAAAGACAAGAGCTAAGGAAGGAGTGGCACTGCTCCTAAAGCAGGAGTTGTGGGACTATGTGATAGTGTAAGAAAGTAAATTCTAGACTGATTTGGGTAAAACTGAAAGTGGATGGAAAGAGATGGGTAATTATTGGTGCCTATGCACCCGGTCATGAGAAGAAAGATCATGAGAGGCAAGTGTTTTGGGAGTAGCTGAGTGAGTGTGTTAGCAGCTTTGATGCACGAGATTGGGTTAGAGTGATGGGTGATTTAAATGTGGTGAGTAATGTGGCAGTTGAGTTCCTTAAAGTTTAGAGGGACTCCTGCGGCAGGAATAAGTAAGGGAGCACTACCTCACTGACACAGAAAACAGCGATTAAGTATACTAAGTATAAATATTGAAAATATTTTGACAAAAACCAGACCTGCCAAACAGTTTCACCCAATAGGTTGATCTCCCTGTACATGACTTCTTATATGAGAAGGGTTATCACTGATGGCAAACAGGCCATGAACTAAGTATTGACATTTTACTTTGTGTCATCAGTCATACTGAAAGATAGAAATATTTCCCACTGAATGGATACTGACAAAACTAGTTAGCTAAAGCTTTTTTTTTTGTGAGTATTGGGGGAATATATTTGATTGGGATATTAATTGTCTTAGGAACAAATTTCCCACCTTACTGGGAGAGTTGGGAACACTGGTGTCCTCCTTGTGTTCTGTATCATGCCTTGCTATGTCTGCTCCATGTGTAGTTCCATTTTGATTTTTCTTTGTATTTGACCATATCCTTACCAATTTTTCATCTTGATTGCACTCAGCTTTTGTTTCACTCATGAATTTTGTATTTTTCTCCTTGAGTCTTGTATGGCCTTTGCTATGATTATGGAGTTTAAACTAGAATTGTACCAGATTACTTTCCATCATCCACAGGTAGGATTGAGCACTACAAGATGGCATGGTACATCAGGACCTCTCGTATCAAAGTTTCAGGCATGGCAAGTGCACGAGAAGTTAGGTGTACGGAACTGCTTTCATCCAGGAGCAAGTGCAATGGCACGAGACTATGTTGGGGTCACTACAAAGGATGTAACTGGACAGGAGATGCTGGGTGCACTGGCAGCATATGTTTGGCCCAAAGTATGCATTATCTCTTTGAAGTCATACTGTATTATAAGTGTTATAAAAATTCTACTCATACACAAAGTGTCCCTTGGATGTTAGAACTCTTGTACCAAAAGGGTTAAGAATTTGTAGATGGAAGGATAGAGTGTAAAAGATTTTGAACGATTGGGGCCTGAACATGCACGAGGGTGAAAGGCATGCACAAGATAGAATGCATTGAAAGGATGTGGTACAGTGGGGTCAACATGCTGTCAGTGGACTTAACCAGAGAATGTGAAATGTCCAGTGTAAACCATGGAAAGTTCTGTGGGGCCTGGTTGTGGATAGGGAGCTGTGGTTTTGTTGCATTACACATGACAGCTAGAGAATGGATGTGAGTGGATGTGGTCTTTCTTCGACTGTTCCTGATGTTACCTCTCTAATGCAGGAATGAAAAGTAAAAGAACTTAATTTAGTACTGTTACTCTTGTTACATGTTTTTGTGTTGGAGAAGTAGTCATGTTTCTTGGATATTACTATCAGATGCCCTGGAAGCCCACAAATAACCTTTGTTGACCATACTTGTTGTCATAATCTTTTTATAATCTTTCTTAATAGAGTATTAAACACCATTCTTCCCCATCTTATCATTAGCTACATTTCTTATATTTCTGGACATCCTTGTGTTGAAAACATATATTTGCAAATTCACACTCATTCACACACATAGTCTGCATATACAGTACTAACCTTTTGCCCTCAGTTATTATAAAAGTTATTCACACTTTTTGGGTTTTTGATAGCATCTGCATTTTCATGAATCTTGGGAAGGATATCAGTGCATTGCTCGGATGTTTTAACAGGTAGATGGACTTAGGAATAAAACTGTTTTTTCCTAAAATAGTCTATTTTCGAGGGTTTGTATTATTATCGTATTTGTTAAGTATATGTGGAGTTAGAGTATCAGACATGTTTTAAGAACTATTGATGGTAATGTTATAGAATAGTTGAGTACTAGAAGGGACTGAAAGTTATGGTTTCTCATAAATGCATGTGATCCAGTTATTTATGTGATATGTACAAAAGTAAGTAAAAAGCATTGGTTAAGGAATTTGAAGGTTAGAAAATTTGTGTAATTATGACTATAGGGAGCTCATTTTATTTAAAAGGGTGAAGCTGAAGGCAGAATGTGTTTGGTGAACATTTGAAAGAAAAGATTTACATTATGTGGGTACTGTATCTTATTCAACATAGAATATGTTACTGTCATATGTAACTTCTATACTTCCTGTGCTGCAATATGCCTTTGAAAACTTTCATACATTTACCACATTGTCTGTGCATATTCCAATGTTTCAGTTAAGAAATTATGTATGTATGCATTACACTTTTTTTTCAATTCTAACATTGGTCCTCCTTTGTTGCCATACACATTCTTAGATGTACCTTATTTTTCATTTAACATTTGTGTACTACCTCATTACTTTTTGTTTTATCTCATCCAGAGTTTCTCTCAAAAAAGCATGTTAATAGATATCCAAATTTCCTATTATAATTTTCAGGGTAACACAGCAGTTAAAGCTCGTGTGTCAACAGCACTTGGACTTCTTGTGGCAGCTAAGCTGCTCAATGTTCAAGTCCCCTTCATTTTTAAGGATGCCATTAATTACCTGAACAAGCATGCAGGTGATATACTTGCAATGACAGATCCTACATCAGCTGTTGCCACTACTGCTGTTTCCCTCATGATTGGATGTGAGTGGTATTGCTTGTTATTGCTTTTAATACCTTTCAAGAGAGAATATCATTGTATGGGTCATTCAAAAGTTTGTTATTACTTATGTCCCAATAAGCAGAATTCATGCTGGCCAAGCTCCCAGTTATCTGTCCTTTGTATTTCATTTTTGGTACAGAATATTGCTCATGAGTTTATGGAATGATATTTTGATAAAGAAATTTTTAACTTGAAGTGGATATTGCTCATGAGTTTATGGAATGATATTTTGTTAAAGGAATTTTTAACTTGAAGTGGCAAAAGTAGGATTAATCTAATTTTTTTTTATGTTACCTGAAATGGTTCTGTCTGTTGAAGCTCTAATCAAGGCCATCTTATTAACATGTGTGGATCAGGTGCTTGCTTTGGAGAATGTATGTGAGAAATACTTCAAAAAACATGTATGTGAGAAATACTTCAAAAAAAAATTTATTTGTATGTAGCATTTATGGATCTGGAGAAGGCATATGATAGGGTTGATAGAGATAGTTTGTGGAAGGTTTTAAGAATATATGGTGTGGGAGGTAAATTGCTAGAAGCAATGAAAAATTTTTATCTAGGATGTAAGGAATGTGTATGAGTAGGAAAAGAGGAGAGTGATTGGTTTCCAGTGAATGTTGGTCTGCGGCAGGGGTGTGTGACGTCCCCATGGTTGTTTAATTTGCTTATGGATGAGGTGGTTAGGGAGGTAAATGCAAGAGTTTCACAGTGAGGGGCGAGTGTGTAGTCTGTTGTGGATGAGAGGGCATGGGAAGTGAATCACTTGTTCACTGATGATACAGCTCTGATGAGAGGGCATGGGAAGTGAATCAGTTGTTCGCTGATGATACAGCTCTGATGGCTGACTTGGGTGAGAAACTGCAGAGGTTAGTGACAGAGTTTGGAAAAGTGTGTGAAAGAAGAAAGTTCATAGTAAATGTGAATAAGAGCAAGGTTATTAAGTTCAGTATGGTTGAGGGAGAAGTTAATTGGGATGTAAGTTTTAATGGAGAAAGACTGAAGGAAGTGAAGTGTTTTAGATATCTGGGAGTGGACTTGGCAGCAGATGGAACCATGGAAGCAGAAGTAAGTTACAAGGTGGGGGAGGGGGTGAAGGTTCTGGGAGTGATGATGAATGTGTGGAAGGAGAGAATGTTATCTTGGAAAGTAAAAATGGGTATGTTTGAAGGAATAGTAGTTCCAACAATGTTATATGGTTGCGAGGCATGGGCCATACATAGGTATGTATGGAGGAGGGTGGATGTGTTGGAAATGAAATGTTTGAGGACACCATGTGGTGTGAGATGGTTTAATCGAGTAAGTAATGTAAGGGTAAGAGAGATGTGTGGATATAAGAAGAGTATGATTGAGAGAGCAGAAGAGGGTGTGTTGAAATGGTGTGGACACATGGAGAGAATAAGTGAGGAAAGATGGACAAAGAGGTAGGAGAGAAAGAATTCTACCTCCATATTCCCCATGTGTCATAGAAGGTGACTAAAGGGTGTCTGAATGTGTTTGGATGTAACCAAGATGAGAAGAAAGGAGAGATAAGTCAAATGTTTGAGGAAAGAGACCTGGATGTTCCAGCTCTGAGTGAAATAAAGCTAGGGTAATGGGGAAGATTAGTTTGGAAATGTACTGGGAGTAAAGTCAGGGGTTGGTGAGAGGACAAGAGCTGAGGAAGAAGTAACACTACTCCTGAAGCAGGAGTTGTGAGAGTGTATGATAGAGTGTAAAGAAGTAATTTCTAGATTGGTGTGGGTAAAACTGAAAGTGAATAGTAAGAGTTGGGTGAATATTAGTGCATATGCACCTGGTCATGAGAGGCTAGTGATTTGGAAGCAGAGGAGTGAGTGTGTCAGGAGGTTTTGTGCACGAAACCAGGTATTAGTGATGGATGATTTGAGTGCAAAAGTGAGTAATGTGGCAGTCAAATGTATAATTAGTGCACATAGGGTATTCAGTATTGTGAATGGAAACGGTGTAGAGCTTGCGGGTCTTGGGAGCAATGAAATATGTGTAGAATGAGAGAATATTATCTCAAAGAGCAAAAGTGGGTATGTTTGAAGATAGTATTTCCTACAACATTATATGGTTGCGAGGCATGGGCTATATAGAGGGTTGTGCAGAGGGGGCTGGTTGTGCTGGGAGTGAAATGTTTGAGGACAGTATGTGATGTGAGGTGGTTTGATTAAGTAATGAAAGGGTAATAAAGATGTGTGGGAATATAAAGAGTGTGGTTGAGAGAACAGAAAAGGGTGTGTTTACATGGTTTGGACATATGGAGAGAACGAGTGAAGAAAGGTTGACAAAGAGGATATATGTGTCAGAATTGAAGGAAACAAGGAGAAGTGCTTGACTGAATTGGAGATGGAAGGATGGAAGATTTTGAGCTATCAGGGCCTGAACATGCAGTTGGGTGAGAGGCATGCACAGAATAGAGTAAATACTAATGTCTTAAATGAACCAGAATGAAGTGTGTGTGTGTTTATATAGTAACTGAAAGATTAGACTTAAAGTGTTACAGTGCACATAATCATTAATGGTAGATATAGAGTAGATTTAAAAAATGTCTCGCCAAATTCATGTAAAGGCAAAGTTTTTTCTTGATAACATGCAAAAGAAATAAAAGAGATTCCAGTATAAGCTTGTTCTCCACCAGTAAAGAAGGTTTGTAATACCACATTAAAGGAATTACTTTGTAGGTTTTTGACTACCTCACCCTATCTCATGTACAGTTGTCTTTTTTTTTTTTTTGAAAGATACAATATATAAGCTCTGATATCACTACATATTTGTTCTTGTATTTTGCATTGTAGATCATCCATTCCCATACATATGTCTTTGGTATGTGGAGCCTATATATTTGTCTGTTTGTATGCTATACTACATCTCTTTTTAACTCCCTTACCATTTACATGGGGTTGATCAAGTTAACCACACATATTCTCAGCCCATGTCCAGTGTGCTGAAGTGAATATGGGCTTCCACATCCACATAAATGCTTCTTAATTTTTCACTTTGCACAATTAGTTGATCCGTTTGAAGTTTTACTTCATCTTGGAAATATTCCTTACTCCAGCTTATCCATGAAAAGCACCCATTCTAATGCTCTCAACTGCTGTATCATCCTATTGCTTTGACTATTACTATCTATCTATATCTCTGATGCCTGTTCCCACCTGGAACTCCCTTAAGGGGATGGCCACAGCAATAGTCTCCATAACTATTGAACTCCACTCTCACTTCTTAGTCTTTAGTGTCTCACCTTTAACAGGCCACTAGCAGAGGGCATCTCTAGCACAGTGTTTGCAGAGGCTCATATCTAATTTTCCTACTGACTATGTCTACCTAATGCTCCTGCTTAATATTTTACTTACTACCTATCTATCCATCCATATCTGATGCCTGTTCCCACTAGGAACTTAACTTTTACAATCTCCAAGTCTCTTCAGCTCATTTTATTTTGATACTTGTGTCCCATTGCCTGTGTAATGCCAGGAACATATGAAGATATGGCTTCATTTGCTCAAATCCACTCTGTTTAGTGTCACAGATAGTGCACCAAATCCAGAGCCCCCTATCCACAACCAAGTCTTACAGACCTGTGTGTGTGTGTACTCCAACTGTTTTAAGTGTCCTGTTTCAACTCATTGACCGTAAGTTACCCCTGTATACCTCATCTTAATATCCCATGCACACCTCACACCCTCCTGCATATACAGGACCAGATCACTCAAAGCATCTTTCACTCCATCCTTTCATCTCCACTTTGGTCTCCCCCTTTTCCTTTTCCCTTCCACTTCAGACACATATACCCTCTAGTCAGCCTCTCTTCACTCATCGTCTTCATATGTCCAAACCATTTAAGCACACCCTCTTCAGCTTTCTGAGACATTCCCTTCTTGTAACCACCCCTCACACTTACTCTCACTCGTACGTTTTAACTCATGTTTCCTTGAATAGATTATCTTTGGTTTCCATAAGTTGGAATCATCAGTGATATCCTTTCCAATGCTACTAAGGAATTGTACATACTGGCCTCCGATATTTTAAAAGATTTTGATAGGGTTTGGAATTGTGGTCTGTTCTTCATACTCCACATTTTCAATTCTTAACCCTTACTCTGTTTTTATATCCAACTTTCTATTTCGTTAGGTCCATTTTTGTAATTGTTGATGGATTAAATTTTTTCTTCTTCTCTCCAGTTTATTCATAACCCTTTTTTAACATACATCACAATTCATTCGTTTGTAGATTAAATACCTCTCCATACCTCTAATTTTGCTAATTGTGCTCCACCTTTTCTTGCTTGCTCTACTATATGCATCTTAAGAATGACTGACATAAACTCAAGTTTAGGTAGGACTTCTTAATGGAGCATATATAGCTTTAAGATTAATGCATCCAAACTCCAAACTCCCTTTCTTAAATTTCTCTCATCTTCATCATTTCCTTTGATGGCTTAGTCATTCAACCAGTCTACACAAGAGACATACTTGCTATTACCATAATGTCTGATTTCTAATGAAAATTCCACATTATGCAGATAAGTAGGTCTTCCTTTGAAAAAGTGGGAGTTATTCAAATACTGAAGATTCTTCCTTTCTTAGCAGTATCTCCTACTTTGTTGGTGGTTGTTTTGTTTGTATATGTGTATGGAGTACCGTACTTGTTTTGCATCTGGGTTAATCTCTAACTCTATGAATTTATTGGACAGAGTCAAGTATATAAAGTTGTTCAGCTTAAAAGCTCTCCCAGCCTGACCTGAAAAGTTGTTTTTACCATATATAGAAATTCAGTTTGTGCAGTAAATATCACACTACTGTATCTCATAATGTAGCAAATTGTAACTCAAGGGGCCTTCTTGATTTCCATTTTTGTCCATAATCTGATAAATTTTGAAATTCCACTTTTCTTATCTTGTGATAACATAATCATGTCATGTTTTGGAGGGTAACACCTAAAAAATTCAAAGACTACTCTCTTATGCCCTTTGTTTTTCATTCAAAGCCTTACCTTGATGAGGACTTTCATCAAAGACTGGTAGTTTTGAGGGTATGTGTGCTTGACCTTTCCCATGTGAATGGTAAATAAATTGAAAATAATGGTCGTATAAAACTTGTAGCTTTTGTCATTAAAGTAAAACTGCCAAATTGACAACACAATATATCAACAGATGGCATTGCCCGTACAGGAGCTGCTGGTTTCAATGAACTTCGTAATGCAGTGTTTGCTAAAGTTGCACAGAACTCCATCCGCAAGATAGCCAAGAACGTATTTCTGCATCTGCACAGCCTTGATTTAAATTTCCACTTGAGCAGACAAACTG
>JAUUDZ010065615.1:0-10164 GCA_032361705.1 Panulirus versicolor
TTACCATTGTCACAGTTTTATCACCTGATCAGCTCTTGGCTTTGCTGTGATATCTAACATCATAACATTCAAAGAGGAATCATTACATAATTCAGAGCTAAAGTTTTTGAAAGGTTAATTTTTCATATTACAGATTTTTACCAATGAAGAGGGCCAATCTGTCATCCCAGTCATTAATTCCTCTGGAGAAACAATTGGTGAAGTTCAAGGACACTTCTTGGGTGGGGTAAGTTAAACATGATGTATCTTTTGGTTTCCAAACCATATGATGCATATACATATCTGCAGTATATGATGTTATGTAGACATAGGAGCAGAAGCAAGGTAGAAGTAACAGTATGAAAGAGGTGAAAATGAGGAATATATTAGGGAGGGAACAAACCCAGAAAGGTGTGATGGGGATGGAGCATACTTGTGAGCAGTGTTTGGATAGGGCAGTTTGGGGACTTTTCAGTCATGATCACCCCTCGCACAGAGGGAAGTTTCTAGGAAGGACTAGGCACCAGAGGCAGATAAATGTTTCTTGGAAATCGCATGGTACTTTAGATCAGTTGGGCAGAATAGGATCTATGCTACAGTATTGTCAGAACAGAGGTGAAGAAACACTTGTTTAACAGAGTAAAGGATATGTGGAGCAAGGTAAGTAAAGATCCAGTGTATGCAAATACCTTTGAAAAATTCAGAAAACTTTGTGATAGAAGTGTTCAGTAAGATGGTACTCCATAAGTGTAAAGCTCCCTTCACATATATACAAATAAATAGGCATAAATAGCTATTAAACTTGTACGCAGAGTATGGAAATCAGAGTTGAAACTGGTATAACTCATGAATTAGAGAGCCCGTATGTTATATGGAAGACTAAAAATTCTGTAATTAGATTTTTAATGTTAGCATAAGATTTCAAGGCAAAAGCAAATGATATTTGGTTTTCCATTCCACACTGTCTGTTGCTTGTCCAGCATGCACTTCATACTGCTTTATTTTGTTTCGTTTTGGTCCAGTACACATCCCATGTTTTCCTGCGGGACTTACCAATATGTGTTCTGAGACTTTCACTTTTGACTGCTTTCACCCTTTTTTGTCATGATAACTACAGTAAAAGTAAGGTGACTGGAAAGAGAGGGTTTAGTGTTAGTGGTATTAGAGATGCAAATAGATACTGTAAATCAGTTACCTTGGATAAAAATTTAGATGTATTAAGATTTGAAGTGGATGAAAATCTAAACCAAGTTTTGAAAGTTTCAGAGCTTGATACATCTGTAGTGGAGGTAATTCATGATAATAATGGTGAAATAAAACCCAGTTCTCAAGCTGCTACACCTCAAAGTGCTATGAAACTGACTGCCATAGATGTAATGCAGTAGTAAACATGGAGAGACTTAAGTTTTTGAGTCAAAGACTAGTTTCAACATAATGTGCTGATGACTACTGTACTTTGATCATTAGAAGGAAAAAGTTCGTTTGAGGATATACAAAGTGAACATGTTGAAAGCTCTGAATAGAAAACTTTCAGTGCTAGTGATGGGTGCTTTGAGAACTGTAATCCTTAAACACCATTGTTAGCTCTCACACACACACACACACACACAAGCGTGCGCATATGCACACATTCTCTATGAAATGACATATTATCATTCAAGACTAATAATAGATACTCAAAAATGTAACTTGTTTCTTTTGTGTTGGCGTGGTCCACTGCTGAGTGTTGGACAGGAGTTATGTTCGACACATCATACAATTGTTTCTTTGCTTCTGTCCAGCTTGGTTTCCTGCTCTACTCTTATTTTATACACAGGCACAGCGTTGATGGTGAGTAACTTGAAGATATTTAGAATTATTACACTACTCATACTGAAAATATAGTGTGACAAGTGGCCAGCATGTGTGGAGAGAACATTGGATGTGTTTTTTCTTTGGAGGTATTCTTGTCCTTTACCCATCATCTGTAGCCAAAGTCCTCCTTCACCCCAATATTACATAAAGAGAACATTAGGTGCAGTTGTTATTTAATTTCCTCCTCTTCAAGAAAAATCATGCCCAAAGGTGGTGGGGATGGTATCTTGTCCTGGTCTCCCTGTTCCTTACACAGCCCCAGTGAAATCACTCTCTGAGTCACTTGTTTCACCACATTTCTCATTTTAGTCTTCATTGTCCTTACCAACTGATACAGGTGACAGGTTTTCCACCTCAACATTTATGTCATCCAACAGTCTATGTATTTTCTGCACACAACCAGCAAGTCATTGGCCTTGCATCTGTACAGTAATGGTAGTGTACAAGTACTGAGGAGAGCAGAATTATTTTCCATGCCTTCCAGGTGATGGAAGAGACTCCTATAGACTACTAATGGTACAATAAGCCAGCTGGATAATTAAAGAGAGATGGACGAAGTTAAATCTTCTTACGATGATGGAAGACTCCCTCGACAGGATCATCAAATGATGGGAGTAGCTCAAGTATCAAGAGGAGTCATAGTCTGAATGATGTGTAAATGACTGGTAATATTACCACTGCTGATATGGAGAAAGCTGATAATTATACCAAAGTGCCAAGAAAATCATTGTAAAGGGCAAGTACGTACCACATTAAGTTTCAGTGTCAACTAGACAGTGCTCTGTTGGAAGCACATGCTGGAGAGATGATGAATTATCAGAAGCTGTTTTCATCAGTGGCATCTACTGCAACTAACAGTAAGGTAGTTACACCATGGCTGTCACCTTCATGCGTGAATGTAAAACCAGTGATATGCTGTATGACATTACAGTTGATCATAGAGGAGTCATCTTAATGATGATGATGAATTATCAGAAGCTGTTTTCATCTGTGGCATCCACTGCAACTAGCAGTAAGGTGGTTACACCATGGCTGTCATCTTCATGGGTGAATGTAAAATCAATGATATGCTATATGACACTACAGTTGATCATAAAGGAGTCACCTTAAGCTTTTCCTAGTTTTCTAGGAAGATTGCAAGTTCTTGATTGCAATGATCCAGACCATATGCAAAGAGTTGAACAGTGTTGGAAATAAAACAGGCATTTAGAACTGTTTTCTTTGGATATATTTCTTAGAAACATCTCTCGTAACAAAATAACCAAGATGAAGAGTGGACTTCTACTGGTAAGAGTGTCTGCAGTAAATAAGATGACAGAGGGTGAAGAAGGAATGCTCCCTCTCCTTCTCCTACTCAGTAACTCTCTCATACTTAGCAAAAATGCATCATGTCATGATAGCAAGTCTGGTAAGTCTGAAAATTTTATCTTTCTTTTTTGTGCCTCATATTAGTATTTGAGTCTGAGCTTGAATGGGGAGAACCTAGAGGAGTTGGAGTGCTTAAGGTACTTGTGAGTGGATAAACTAGCAAATGGAATCATGTGTAATAGGATAGGAGAGGAGAAAAAGGTTCTAAATGTGTCAAGGAGTGTGTAGAAGGAGAGTTTAATGTCTGTTAGGGTATAGTAGTCCTGGTAGTGTTTTATAGATGTGAGTGTTGGACCTTGAATGCAAAAGAAAGGAAGAGGATGGACATGGTGAAAATGAAATGCCTTATGTCAATATGTAGTCTGAGGCAAGTTGATTGAATAAAGAATGGCATTTTGAATCGAGATGTGGTAGTAAGAATAACATGATTGAGAAAGCTGACCAGAGTGTGGTGAAATGGTTAAACATATGGAGATGATGGGGGATGAGAAACTGAAGACAATCTTTCTGTCAAAAGAGTTGGGATGAAAGGGGGGGGGAGACCATAAAAGAGATGGAAAGACTGAATTAAGGAGGCTTTGGAATATCAGGGCCTAAACATTGAGAAAGGTGAAAGGTATACATGGGCTAGAATTAATTGGATCAGTGTGGTATATAGAGGTGGGTGTGTTGTCATTGAGCTGAATTAGGACATGTGAAGAAGTCAGAGTAAACCATGCATTAGTGTGTGGGGCTTAGTTGTGCATGGTAGGCTTTTTTCATTGCATTATGCATGTCAGCTAGAGAGTAGAGAGTAGATGTATGTAAATGAGACCTTTTTTCATTTGTTCCTGATGCAGCCTCACCAAAGTAGGAGAAGGAATTAGGAATAAAAAAGAATATTTCATAATATTATTGAAATTACATTAAGTATATGCTCATAAAAGGTTTCCTTCATTTTTAAGTATTTTTATTATGCCTTGGGGACCAAATCTTTTTCCAACAGACTACATCTCCAATTGTATAATGTAAGTCTAGGAAAATGGGTTTTACTTAGTGAATTTAGCTGTACAGATAACTTTCCAAGTTTGCATCTGTTTTGTACAGTGAGGGAATAGATGTTTTGAGAAGAAACTGAGAGACTTGCTTGTTTAGCTTACATTAGGTGATTGGTGGCAGATATGTTGCTTTATGATATGAACCATTTCCTGTGAACTACTTTCTTTTCAGTTTATGTCATGAGAATAGTGGCAAATTGCTTTTCTGTATAATACTGCTCCTTTGTAGCTACTTCGTATCAGCTTATTGGAGTATAATTGTAGTACATAGGTTGATTTGAAATGCTAACCAGTGAAACTGTTCAAATTATCTATATCAATCTGTGGCATTGACCATATTGAACTTTTCTTCAACTTTTACACAGTTCCAGGCAGGAATTCTTCAGACATGAGCTTTTTCTGTACAGCCATAGATATCGTTTTTTTTTATGTGGTTCCCAAGATTCATACAAATATGCATTTCTTTTGTTGGGAATGTTGTTAACACATGAATATCAGTATATGTTTCCACAATCCTTATGTTCTTTGAAACTAGAATACCATCATAGCTGCACAATTGCTAGCTTTCATTGGATGGATTCTTCACACGTTTTCATAATGTGATCAGACTATTCTTAGTAAGCTGGCAATTTTAGAATTCCCAACCACCAAATATGAGCCACATAAGTGTGTGAAACCTTGGTTACTGTGCATAGTTGCAAAGGTTAAATGCATGAATGCATGATGTGAATGGAAGGGCAAAAAAATTTAATAATGAGCCTGGTGCCAATCCAGATATTCGAGAAGAAGGATGCTAATACAATAGAGATTAATGAGTGATTAAAAAAAATATTGAATTGGGCCTGGCTTGAGAAGGGTTGTTGTTGCCATTGGCAAAACATCTTCCAAATCAAAGTGGATGAATGATTCCATTGACAGTATTTTGGATGATTTGTTAGAGTGGTAAAAGAAAACAAAAAGAAGTGAAACTGATTGTCCTATTTTGCAATAGATAAATGCATGCTAGCCTCATTCAGTTTAGATGTCATGATACAATTAGCCTCAAGTCTTAAGCATGTTATGTAAATGATTACTTGTTTGGTAGGAAATGCCATCCTGAAATAAATGCATAATGGAATTTCAGAAGGGCTGAGTCACCCTGCTATGACCAATTTGCTGTTAGGCAGTCATTGAGAATTGACTTTATCAGTCATATGGGAGAGAGGGTCTTCAGTCTAGTTTAGGCGGTGGATCTTGTACTTTGCTGTAAGCATGTTTAGTGCCAAGCATTAGTTGAATGAAATCCTTGAAGTTGATAATGAAAACGTCGTTATCTTCATCCTGTTTCAATGGTATGGTCTTGTCTAGGTTTGCCATACTAACTGTATACATCCATTGATATCTCTGAGTGAGGTTAGTGCCTTAGGAAAGTCAAGCCTAGTATATTTCAGGATCAGGGGTGCCTTAGTTTCAGGAGTAGCTCCAGGATTATGTAGTTTCTTTTATAATGATTTATGATGGAGCTAGAAGTTGCTTTCATTGTCTCTGTTGTAAGTCACTATATCCTCAAGTCCTTCTCCTTCATTCATTGAGAGCTGACCATCATAAACTACAGTGGCTTTAGCCATAATGACAAAAGTAAATTAAGCCCTGTGTTATGGGCTAGAAGGTATTATGGGTTTTCGTTTTTGGTAACACATCTGGTTGTGATTTTGACCAGATGTAGAGAAATTACTGTTCACACACTCCTTGTTAGCTTTTCACTTTACTCTATAATGTAATCACCATTGATGGGGACTGCTCCAAGTAACTGTCACTGGCACTGTCTGACACAAATCACTTTGGCTGTTACTTGCACTGGTATGATGCAACACAACACCTGGGCTGGTTGGTAAAATGATGACACAAGTGGCATGCAGGATGACTAGGTCACACATCTTACCTTGTTTCCACCTTAACCAGCCTGTTATGGGGAGAAAGCTTTTCACTCGGGGGGCCCTATCTATTGTATGTTTTGTACCATCAAAAAAATTTAAATCTTTGTAAGTTGCCAGCATTCACAATCTCCTTGCTTAGACTCTTCCAATCATTCACTGTCTTACACTAAACCAGTATTTCTTTACATCCCTCTTAACCATCTGTCCTCAGCTTGTCATCTTCGCCTTCAGTAACTGTGGCACTGCACCTTGTAAAGAACTGTTGACTGTCAGCATCTGGCACTGCATCTTATAAAAAGAACTGTTGACTATCAGCATCATCCAGTTACTTTAGGGACTTAAATGTTGTTATTAGGTCACCCCCTCTCCTTTCTTTCCTGAAAGTTGGACAGCTGTGTAGCCTGCAACCTTGCATTATAGCTAAAATCTCGTAAATCTATGACCAACTTGGTTTCTCTTCTCTGAATCATCTGGATCATGTCATTTTCTTTCTCAAGATGTGGGGATCATACCTAAGAGGCACAATATAGTTTCAGTCAGATATTTGTTGTGAATGGTCCACAAAATGTTTCCTTATCCAGGATATGTACTTGAATGCAATCTTAATACTTCCCAGCAGACAGTTTATTATTTCACAGTTCTGTTTTGAAACTAAGGGGATAGATTAGGTATAATGTCAACCCCTAGATCTGTTTTGCACATCAATTCCTTTAGCATATTTCCTATGGAGTGGTGTTTTCATACTGTGACCTTCTTTTGCTTCATTCCATCCTCCATTACCATCCTCATTTGAACTGAATTTCATCTATTTGTGATAACTTTGGAGTTTGTCCAGGTCCCCTTGCAAGCTTATACAATTATTTTCATTCTTCTCTCATGACCTTGGTATCACCCACAAACATGTTTAGGTACAAGACTAGTCCTTTTGGCCCTTCATTTACATACACCAAGAAGAGATGTGCTCATGACCAAGTACTGTGGCACACCATTTTTATCCACCGCCCATTTTGAGAATGTGCCTCTTACCTATATCCCAAGTTCTCTCCTGTATAGGTAATCTTCAGCCTATTGATAAAGTTTACCCCTTATCCCTGCCTGCAGCTCTAATTTCTTTACCAACCCCCAGTGTGATACAATCTCAAAGGCTTTCTGAGTCAAAGAATACATAGCCTGCCCATCCATATCCCTTTGGTCTAAGGCCAAGCTCACCATGTCGTAGAAGTCAAACAGAGTCATGAAGCAAGACATCTTTTCCCTGAAGCTATTTTGTTTCCCAATGAAGAAGTTTCTTCTGTGCAGGTAATGGATTATTTTTTTTTCTGAATATTTTCCTAATGTTTCACAAACAACACTCATCAATGAAATAGGCCTGTAGTTCAGTACAGTTTCTTGGTCTCACTTCTTACAGACAGGCATGATTTTTTGCTGTCTTTCATATCTTTGGAGCTACCACTTCCTGTATAAAGTTTCATATTGAACAGCATTTTGAGAGGCCTAGCAAGTGACTCAGTGCATTCCTTCAGCACATATTAGGAGACTTTACCTTGTAAGGATGAAATTGTTTTAATAACCTACATATTTTGTTTTTGGTAATCTTTACACTTTTCATGACTTCTTCACCCTCCCATCCTTTTAATATTGGTATTGTATTACCATCCAACATAAAGACACTTGAATTTATCATTAAGCTCCTCATACATCTACTTGCCTTCCTGGTGACTTCTTCCCTCTGAGGCTCTTAGCCTCATTAGTCATTCTTTAGCCAGTAGTTTGCACCTTTTGAACTTGTGGAAAAACTTTGGGTAGTCTCTTGCCTTATCCACAATGCTCTTTTTAAAACATCTCCCCCCTTACCTTGCAGTACTCATTTCTTGCTCTCATGTTTTCTAATGATGACCAGCTACAGTGATGTTTGTACCTCTTGAGTTCTTTCATTCTTTTTTTGGCATTTCATGTTAAACTATGCTTCTTTCCATTTAATTTTGTGATGATGTGGAGTGAGAGGGGTCAAGAGGGGTTGTGTTTTCTCTCTAAAAATTGCAACATGGAGATTATTACAAATCACTGCTGATTGATTATCAGTTTGTTTTCTGTAATCTCATTGGTACCAGTGCTTATTTGCAAGGTGATGCATCTTACCACAGAGCAAGATCAGTGATCCAATAGCTCTGGGAGAAAAATATAAAAGTATTGGACTGGTCAAGCAGTTTGCATGATCTAAATGCAATAAGAAATGTTGTATAAAACATTTTTGGCATATAATGAAATATAAACTATCACTGTGCAACCTATCAGTGCCCAGGTTGCAACATGAAATCAGAAGGATACAGACAAGATATAGACATGGAATACCTCAGAAAGTTATCAGATTCATTGCCAAACAGACTGAAACAGGCCATCAAAGCTAGAGGCAACATGACATAATACTAGAATGTAATTTTTATCTACAAGGTAGCACCAGGAACAAAGAAAGGCTGCATCCATTCACATTCATTCTCTAGCTGTCATGTGTAATGTACTGAAACAACAGCTCTCTATCAACAACCAGACCCCACATACCTTTACATGGTTTACCCAAGATGGTTCACATGCCTTGGTTCAGTCCTTTGACATTATGTCAACCCTGTATACCATGTTGTTCCAATTCACTCTATCCCTTGCACTCAATTCACCCTCCTGTATGCTCAGACCCAAGTCGTTCAAAATCTTTTCCACCCCATCCTTCCATCTCCCAGTTGGTCTCTCTGGTCTCCTTGTTCCTTCCACTTTTGACAAATGTTTCTCACTGTCAATCTTTCCTTACTCATCCTCTTCATTTGTCCAAACCATTTCATCACACCCTCTTGTTTTCTAAACCACACTCTTTACTTACATGATCAAACCATTTCACACCACATATTGTCCTAAGACATTTCATTTCCAACACATCCAACCTCCTCCTTACCAAAATGTAAGTATGTAAGCTTTATATCATTTTATGAATGTTTATGGATAAAAACACTAAACAAACACTTGGTGGCAAAATTGGACCATCTTTTTCTCCTAAAACGTACAGACAGTGGCTTGAAATAGGTTGATGAAATTCAGTATTAGTAAATACAAAGTAATATAAAGATGTTACGCGGTGGAAATGAACTATAGGTATCTATGTATGAGAGAGAGACTGAGGGTGAAAAGTTGTGCCTAACTTGTCACCAGGTAATGAGGATGGTACACAGTTGAATAAAGCCATGGCAAAATTATTATCTATAAGGAAATGAACTACAGGAATCTATGTTTAAGATTTGGGAGTCAACATTGTGTCTAACCTGTCACCCAAGCTCTACTTCAGAACTGTTATGGAGACAGACTGTATTATGGCAGACAGTAGAATCACATTTAACTGCATGGATAAGGAAATTTTCAGTAATTTATCCACTGTGTGAATTAGACCAAATTAGACCAAAGCCAGAATATCCTTACCAGGTCTGCTCACTTGACTAAAACATGCACAAAGATTTAGTTGAAAGGGTCTAGAGAAGGATGATAAAGATTTGGTCTGAATGAAGAGTGCTGACTACAGCAAGAGCTAGTGGGCTATTTATATGTCCATCACTGAAGAGAGAAAAAAGTTATCTTCAAGTTTCTAAGTCAGTTTGACAGTGTCAACAGAGAACAGTTTCTTCACAAGATTCCATGGCAGAACAGTTAGAACTCATAACAGGAAGCTAAGCTTAAAGTTTGTTAGGAAGGAGGCAAAAGTAAATTTTTAGCATCAGGTTGATGGATTACTGGAATGAAATAGGAGATGAAAGTATGAATGTTAGTAGTATGCAGAAACTTAAAAAGATGTTTAATGTGCAGAAAGTTCAAGAGGTGAATCTCCATGAATATAGAACTCCCTCCAAATATTGCACAGGTAAATACAATAATAAGATGTTTTGGAAGGAGGTGAATAAAGTGCATAAGACAAGGGAACAAATGGGAACTTCAGTGAAGGGGGCTAATGG
The DNA here is from genome assembly GCA_032361705.1 of Panulirus versicolor. Lineage (NCBI taxonomy): Eukaryota > Metazoa > Arthropoda > Malacostraca > Decapoda > Palinuridae > Panulirus > Panulirus versicolor. The sequence continues at coordinate 10,144 of JAUUDZ010065615.1, forward strand.
GGAGGTGATAACAAGTAGTGG
>JAUUDZ010065626.1:0-10163 GCA_032361705.1 Panulirus versicolor
AATAGCCATACAGAATGACCACAGGGAGGCACTAGTTGTAAAAGACAACCACAGACAGGCATTAGCTGTACAAATTAACCTCAGGAAAGCACTACCCTTACAAGACAGGCAGGCACCAGCCATATAAGACAAGCACATGCAAGTACTAGCCATACAAGACAATCAGGCAGGTACTTGCTGGACAAGACAATCACAGGCAGGCATTATCTGTACTAGACAATTACTGGCAGGTGCTCGTCAAACAAGACATCCAGAGGCAGTCGCTATCTGTACAAGACAACCATAGGCAAGCAGTAACCTGTAACACACTACAGGAAAAATATGTCCTCTTTATATCAGTGTCACGGGAAGACCTATCCCAGTCAGAAGCTATCTCAGATGAAAATCTTTGTAGACCTGGCTTATAAAGGTAGAAAAGTTATTGGAATTGGGAAAGGCAACAGTCCCTCAGTTTTGATGTTCTGAGGAAAAAACTTGCCACTTATAATAGTCTGATGGGCAAGAACATGCCAGTAATGACAATCTGCTAGGAACTACATGCCATTAATGACAGTCTGCAGGGAACAACATTTCATTAAATACAAGTTTGCTGTGGAACAACACACCACTAATGACAGTCTGCTGGGAACAACATACCACTAATGATTGTCTTAAGGGAACATCCCACTCATCACAGTCTGCTGGGGAAAGACATGCCACTTATGACAGTTTGCAGGGAATACCACACAACTGATGACAGACTGCTTGGGAACATGTTGCTTACAACAGTGGGAAGGAGTTCTCCCAGGAACCAACAACACTGCTAATGGCCATGATTGAAGTTTCATTCAGTCTTAATGCCCTACAGCTTGTAAGACAGCATATGTTATCCACTACCCAAATCCACCAACCCATAGTCTTACTATCTTATTCCCTATTGTGATCACTCCAATCCCCAGTCTAGTTTGTGAAAGATTTGAGTTTGACTGGCCTTATGCTGACTTTACTAATCCAGTAGACCTAGACTTCATTTACCACAACTTGGAGAAGCTCAAGATCTCTGTGGCACTCAGCTTCATAGATTTCACAGACTTCACTAAGGCTTTGAAATGGTCAGCCATGGCATTATTGTCTTTCCTTCATCATGTAACTTTTTTTCCTTAGAAAGTCAGGCCTACAAACATTTGTGGAACCCTGATTAATTTGTACTTTCTTTCTGTTCAACTTTTTTCTTTCATTCAAGTGGCTCTTGGTTGGTGTTTGTTATATTTCTGTGTTGGGCACTTTTTTGATAAATGTGAAATAAAGAAAGCCATTAACCTTGGACTACAGGGAGTCTTTCCTTGTGGCTGGCAGACTTCTTGACTGGCCAACATTAAGCCATCTGCTTTAGGGGAGCCACCTCTGTCTTTCTACCCCTTTATTTATAATGACCCTTAGGACACCAAGATATGGTTGCTCTGCTTCCCATTTCTTATAGTAACACCTTGAGGAACATAGATCACTATTAGAAGTATGTATACGACTCCATTTTTGGTATCACTAACAACTCTCCTGATTTTTGTGCTGTTCAGGCTATCAACAATCTTCAGTACTGAATTTCAGCCAACGACATCACCATCAACCTCACCAAAATTGTGTTGATGCTCATTAAAATGGGTGCAGACTAAAATCCTGCCCCTAGATCAAACTAGGCCCTGATATCCTCCAGGTAGTCAGAAAAATTTAACTTTTTGATGTCATTACAGACAGCAGTTTAAACTGTAAGTCATGACAACACTATCATCAAATTTTCTTCATACCTTCTCTGCTAATTGGGATCCCTAGGCATTCCATCACCTGAGATCAGGAATACCTTTACCATCTTCATTAGACCTAAGCTCACCTACACCTCCCCATCCTGGTCATCCCTAACAGATGCACAGAGGAACTAGTTGGAAAGAGTGCAGAATCATTCTAGGCCCATCTTACACTGCCCATCAACCTGCTCAAACTGCCCATCCACTCGGACCAGCATCGGCAGCTCGCACAACAGTTTAGCAATAAACTGCTAAGAGCCTCCTATCACCGCGACATTCCCCCTCCATTGCCCCATCCCCATGGACCACTGTTCATCACCACTATGGACTTGTACCAATCAGAGTTCATAGCCATATACCTACTATTATGAACATCATAAACAATGCATAGCTAAGCAAGCAAATGGGTTGATTGTCTCTTAGTTTTTGTCAACTGACACTAATGACAACATACAATTATTGACTCTGCAAAGAACAATGTCTAACTAATGACAGTCTGAAGGGAAGACCTTGTCTCTAATGGAAGTCTGCAAGAAAATGACATGCCACATATGATGGTCTTTCGGGAACATGCCACTAAAGACTGTCTGTAGGGAATAACATGTCATGAATTACAGTCTGCAAGGAACAAAATGCCACATCACAAGCTGCATGGAACAACATGGCAGACTGCTAAGGGGCAGCATGCCACTAATGACAGTTTGCTTGAGAACATGCCACTGATGACAGTCTGCAGGAAAGAAAATGCCACTAATGACTGTGCAACAAATGAGTCTGCTGGGAATAATATGCCATTAATGGTAATCTGCAGGGAACACCGTACCCCTAATGACAGCCTGCTGGCGAACAACATGCCACTGATAGTCCGCAGGGGGCTATATGTCCCTAATGACATTCTGCAGGGGACTACACACCACTCATGACAGGCTACTGGAAACATGCCATTAATGACTGTCTACAGGGAACATGCCACTGATAATAGTCTGCAAGGAATAACTTGCCACAAATGATAGCGTACCGAGAACAACATATTATAAATGACAGTCTGCTGGGGAATATGCCACTAATGACAGTCTGTGGATAACATGCCAACAATGACAGTCTGTTATGGGAATAGCATGCCATCTGAGGAGCAACATGCTACTAATGACTGTCTACTGATGAACTTGCCACTAATGATAGTCTGATGGGAACAAAAGACCACTAATGACAGTCTACCGAGAATAACTTGCCACTTGCAACAGTCAGCCGGAACAACATGCCTCAAATTAGAGTCTGCAGGGAAGAGCATGCCACTAATAATAGTCTGCTGGGAATTTGCCACTCATGATAGTTTGCTGAGAATATACCACTCATGACAGTCTGCTGAGAATATGCTACTAATGACAGTCTGCAGGGAACAACATGCCATTACGGAGAGTCTACTGGGGAACGTCACTGTTGACAGTCTGCACAGAAAAACTTCACTCTTATGACAGTCTGCTGGAGAACGACAACAACATGCAGCTAATGAACACCTGCAGAAAGCAACAGGCTACTTATGACAGTCTGCTGTGAACAATATACTACTAATGAAAGTCTGCAGGGAACATCATGCCACTAATGAGTCATGACTATGGACCAAGAGTGGTGGCACCTGGACTATGAACCAAGAGTGGAGGCATCTGGGATATGGAATGTGACGGGTTTAGAGGAGGCACACGTAATAGAGCAGATGTGGGACATGTGAAGCAGCAGTGGCACTCCTTATGTAATTGAGCAGAAGCTGTTACATGTTATGGACCAGGAGTGACAGTCCTTTCCCATGTGTGTACTAGGAGTAGCACCATATAGGCTATGGACCGAGAAAGGCGGCCTTCCCCTTTGCAGTGTACCGAGATTGGTGGCCTCACCTCATGAAAGACCAAAAGCCATTAGGAATTTTTTTTGTTCTAGTTCACATCAAGGGCAAACCTAAAGTGATGTATAGAGAGGATTATGAAAGGGAAAAAGAAGAGTCAAGGTAAAGTATTTACGAATTTTGGAGAAAGTGAAAAACGTATTTCAGAATGTTCATGACTTACTGATTATGGATTTATCTTATCCCATGAGAATTATTCATGTTTGTTTCAAATATTTTTCTCGAGTTGTGACTAGAAATTTAGATATATTGTTTTGGAGGTTTAGGATTTTTGGTTTTGAGGTATATTTAACGATTTTTGTAACAACACCCTGTTAACCTAAGATTTATTACAAATCTGCAATAGTGTTTTTGGAGTTTATCTTGGTCAGGTGAGGTGGTAGGGGTTTGCTAGTTGTGTTGTGGGAGGGGTCATGGTTGAACTGATGACTACCTTTTGAAATGTTCTGTGATGGTGTGAATTTTTCTGTTGAAGGATCTTGAGTCTGTGGTGGTCATGTTGATTCCTGCAGCCCTAGGCACTTTGCCTAGCCTCTTGGCTCATTCATGACCACTACTACCTCAGGAGGGGCAGTACAAGCCATGACCAGCAGTACCTCAGGAGGGGCAGTATAAGCCATGACCAAAAGTACCTCAGGAGGGGGCGGTACAAGCCATGACTACCACTACCATAGTCACTTTTTTCAGGTAAACAAGGCCTATTTTCATTATAGTATAAACTGATCAGATATGATGCACAAACATTTCTTACTACCCCTGACTTCCCTCATGATGATGATGGGCATTGTTAGCAGACAACAGCAGCCCCCCCCCCAGCCTGAGCTGATGACAGACAGCCCCACACTACCTGGATGGCAGCCCCACCCCCAGCCAGAGCTGGTGACAGCCCCACACTACCTGGACGGCAGCCCCCAGCCCCACACTACCTGCGGTTATCATGGGTAAGACTAGTTAGTATTAATCATTCATTGTTCTTGTATATGGAGAAGTAATGTTTCAACAAGAACTGGTTTATTTGAAGCTTCCCATTTTGTACTTTTAATTTTGATTCTTGGTATTTTGGAGAGTTGTAAGATTATTTCATTATGGTTCTTGAGTTGGATGACGTTAGTGGTTGTAATAGATATGGTCAATAATTAGTTTTCCTCATGTTAAGATATGATTTATTGTGACTTGTATCAAGCAAGAACTGGGAGGCTCTGGATCTGGTCTCACTCCTCACCTCATGACTTTATCCAGGAAAATAAATTGAAAGCACAATGGTTGAAGTAGCCGACTATCATCTAAGTTATATTGGACGAATGTCTTTTGAGGAGATATGTCAGTACAAGTTCAAAGGTTACACTTGCAAAAGGAAAAAGTTTCCTTCTTTGGCGGCGATTCCAAACCTCCCGCCATACACTGACTTTTATTAGTCATTATAAGTTATGGCTTTACTAACGATGATGCTATTATGACCTACTCGAGCTAAAAGAACATTAACTAGTGTCTGTAAGACGATGACCGGTTATGTGTTATAATTAATGCGGCCAGATCATGATGATGATATGAACTTGTTTCTTAGTAAAGCATGATGAAGGTTTAGTCATTGTGTGCTGAACACTTTGTCTACACACAATTATACTGGATCCGTTTTCTTTGTTTCTTTAAATTGATGAACTTTTTAGAAAAAATGATTAATATTTGTCATAGCGTTGATTTGTTGTAAAGTTTTAGTGAGGGAGTAAGAGAGACATCTCAGCCGGGAGACCCTGCCCAGCCCACTTGCGGCACGTTCCAATACTCTCTCTCTTGTCATTAATCTCAAACATAATTTCAATCACAAATCGAGGAAGATATCATCTTGACAATTTAATCATAAGTTTTTCAAATATAACCTTTTTCTTGATGTATATATGTAGGATTGTCTGGTTGAAGTGTTGTATTAGGTATGTTCACAAGAGTTTATTGTAGGGTGAGGAGTGGTTTGTTATTTTGCCTGGGGTGCGCTAGCCGTCACTTGACGTTCCATATATGTTTTCTAGCTTAGGATATTACTTTAAGGATTAACCCTATACTAGATGTTTTTGCGGTTGATTTACCGAAACAACTGTGCGTTATGAACACCAAAGCTTACACGTTTCGAAAGGTGAGTGTTATATAAAGTGTAATTAATGGAGAGGAAGAGTAAATGTGTTGTGAAGTTAGGGTCGTGACCAGCTGTTGGAGGCGGCCTCGGCCGCCAGTTGGCAACTCATCTGTCTACATGGCCTTGTAATTCTGCCTAATGATTCCCCTTACCCTCTCCTACTGCACTTAGGGCTCCACCACCAGCCAAAACCTTGGTAATGACCAGCACAATGGCACGGGTTTTCGTGGGGTGCTAGGTTTACGGAGGGGAGGAAATGAGGGAGGACTGGGGGTGATATCAGCTGGTGCAGGAGTATGCCACCCCCCAGCCTGTAGTGGTGGTGGGGCTGTGGCCTGCACCACCTGTACTCTGGCCATCATGTCTCATCACCTCATCCCAGCCTGTAGTGGTGGTGGGGCTGTGGCCTGCACCACCTGTACTCTGGCCATGTCTCCACCTCACCCCAGCCTGTAGTGGTGGTGGGGCTGTGACCTGCACCACGTACTGTGGCCATCATGTCTCATCACCTCACCCCAGCCTGTACTGGTGGGGCTGTGGCCTGCATCACGTACTATGGCCATCATGTCTCATCACCTCACCCCAGCCTGTAGTATTGGGGCTGTGACCTGCACCACCTGCACCACGTACTGTGGCCATCATGTCTCATCACCTCACCCCAGCCTGTAGTGGTTGGGCTGTGACCTGCACCACCTGTACTCTGGCCATCATGTCTCATCACGTTACTCCAGCCTGTAGTAGTGGGGCTGTGGCCTGCACCACCTGTACTGTGGTCATCATGTCTCATCACGTTACCCCAGCCTGTAGTGGTGGGTCTGTGGCCTGTACCACTTGTACTGTGGCCATCATGTCTCATCACGTTACCCTAGCCTGTAGTGATGGGGGTGTGGCCTGCACCACCTGTACTGTGGCCATCATGTCTAATCACCTCACCCTAGCCTGTAGTGGTGGGGCTGTGACCTGCACCACCTGTACTGTGGCCATCATCTCTCATCACGTTACCCCAGCCTTTAGTGGTAGGGCTGTGGCCTGCACCACATGTACTGTGACCATCATGTCTCATCACCTCGCTCCAGCCTGTAGTGGTGGAGTTGTGGCCTGCACCACCTGTACTGTAGCCATCATGTCTCATCACCTCACTCCAGCCTGTAGTGGTGGAGCTGTGGCCTGCACCACCTGTACTGTGGTCGTCATGTCACATCACCTCACCCCAGCCTGTAGTGGTGGGGCTGTGGCCTGCACCACCTGTACTGTGGTCGTCTCATCACGTTACCCCAGCCTGTAGTGGTGGGGCTGTGGCCTGCACCACCTGTACTGTGGTCGTCATGTTTCATCACATCACCCCAGCCTGAAGTGGTGGGGCTGTAACTGTCATGCCTCATCAGTTCACCCCAACTTTAGTGGTGGGGCTGTGGCTGTTTTATCCTGTCACCTCACCCCAGCCTGTCATGGTGGGGCAGTGGTGTGTCTTGTCCCATCAACTCGCCCTGGCCTGCAGTGTTTGTTCTGTGTACCATAAATGTCTTGGTCAAACAATAATGATTCGGTGTGTAGGTCATCAGCCAAAGTTGGAGACATGCTGGTGAGTAGTAAGGATTTCTCAGAATCAGAAGGAAATAGCTTCAATAATGTTTCTTAAGTCAACTCCAGGTCAGAATTTTGCATGCATGAAACAAGTTACTCACCCAGCACATATGATTCTCATTCATATTCATCTTCTCAGCAATGCTTAGGTGATTCCTGTTATTAACATGTGCACCACTGATTGCGATCTTATCTGCCATGACGTAAGAACAGACCTTTGTACCACAAACACAGTATTTGCCTGAGATCATGGGCACTGAGGTTGTATATGTGTTGACCAAGTGTGTGTTTTTTCTTTGTGGAGGATAGAGATCAAGCTTGGTCTTGTTTCTTCATGGAATTGCCGATCAGATTATCAATATAGGCGTAAAGTTACAAAAAAGTATATCACTGTTGAACTGTTGTAAAATCACTGTAAAGCTACGTGTATGTAGGCATGGAGAATTTTGTAAGTTAATGAAATGAACAAAGATACATTGAGGTGCATATGCTGTCTTATGTTCTGATTGCCGGCTGGGAACTAGCGTTATATCCCATACTTTACATGACAAAATTTGCAGTGTAATGGATGTGAATGGGGAGTGTGATATTACCAATGTTTAATTTGTTTATGGATGAGATGCTGAGGGAGGTAAATATGAGTCTTGGAGAGAAGGACGAGTATGCAGTCTGTAGGGCAGGACTACTCAATTGTTGGCCCGCGGGCCAAATCCAGCCCTTGAGTGGTTTTTCATTGGCCCTTTGACAGATTCAGAAGAATTGAAATGAATTAATGAAATTTACTTATTTATTTATTTACTTACAAAATTTTACATAAATTTTTTCATGACCAAATGTATTAATTAGCAGAATGAAACAAGCAACAAATTGTAATTTTTTATTTCTTTGTATAAGTGTTTAAAGAAAAAAAATGGAGGTGAAATAAATGTATGGTGCTTCCATCAATTTGAGTTTCATAATCTGGCCCTACTCCTAAAGTAATTGAATAGCCATGTTGTAGGGGATGAGAAGGCCTAGGAAGTGAGTCAAGTGTTCTTTGCTGATGGTTTGGCACTTGTAGATTCAAGTGAGAAACTGCTGAAGTTGGTGGCTGAGTTTGGAAAAGTATGTGAAACAAGGAAGTTGAGAGTAAATGTTGGTAAAAACAAGGTTACTAGACTTAGCAGGGTTAAGGGAAGGTTAGTTGGGGTATGGGTTTGATTAGAGAAAAATTGGAGAAAGTGAAATGTTTTAGATACTTGGGAGTGAACATGGCCATGAATGGAACCATGGATGCAGAACTGAATCATGGTTTGAGTTCTAGAAGTGCTGAAGAATGTGTGAAGGGAGGTCATAGGGGGTATGTTTGAATGTCCCAACAATCTTATGTGGATGTGAGGCATGGGCTATAGATAAGGCTGTGTGGAGGAGGGTGGATGTCTTGAAAATGAAATGTTTCAGGTGGTTTGATTGAGTAGTAATGAAAGTGTAAGAGAGAGGGTATGGTAATAAAGAGTGTGGTTGAGAGAGAGCTGAACAGGGTGCTGAAATGGTTTGGACTAAATGGAGAGAATGAATGAGGAAAGGTTGACTGGGAGGATGTATATGTAAGAAGTGGAGGGAACAAGGAGAAGGGGGTGACCAGATTGGAGATGTAAGGATGGAGTGAAAAGGACTGAATAATCAGGGCCTGAACATACAGAGGGGTGAAAGGTGTACGTAAGGTGGAGGGAATTGGAACGATGTAGTATCCAGGGATCAAGGTGCTGTCAGTGGACTGAACCAAGGCATGTGAAGTGCCTGAGGTAATCCATAGAAAGGTCTGTTGGGCTTGCTTGTGGATAGGGAGCTAGAGAATGGATATAAGTGGATGCAACCTTTTCTTGTCTGATCCTGGCACTACCCCATGAAAGCTAGAAATAAAGATCAAGCATAGAATAGAAATCTTGCAGAGGCAAAGGTGAAGACTTGTGGATGTTTTCAAAAAAGAAGACAATGTTGGGGAGAAGAGAGTGGTGAGAATAAGTGAGCTTGGAAAGGAGACTTCTGCAGGGTTAGTATCAGGAGAGATAGGGTGTAGAATGGCAAAAGGTGAAAACAATTGACATTAGAGGAGTGGGTGAGGAATGGGATGTATTTAGGGAAGCAGTGATGGCTTGCGCAAAAGATGCATATGGTATAAGAAAGGTGAGAGATGGCCCGATTAGAAAGGGTAGTGAGTGGTGGGACAAAGAAGTAAGATTGTTAGTGAAAGAGAAAAGAGAGGCATTTGGACAATATTTTCAGGGAAGTAGTGTAAATGACTGGGAGATGTATAAAAGAAAGCAGCAAGAGGTCAAGAGAAAGGTGCAAGAGTTAAAAAAGAGGGCAAATGAGAGTTGGGATGAGAGAGTATCATTAAACTTTAGGGAGAATGAAAAGACATTTTGGAAGGAGGTAAGTGACGTGCGTAAGACAAGGGAACAAATGGCAACATCGGTGAAGAGGGCAAATGGAGAGGTAATAACAGGTAGTGATGAAGTGAGAAGGAGATGGAGTGAGTATTTTGAAGGTTTGTTGAATGTTTTTGATGATAGAGTGACAGACATACGGTTTTTTGTCAGGATGGTGTGCAAAGTGGGACGGCCAGGGGGAATGGTTTGGTAAAGAGAGAAGAGGTAGTTAAAGCTTTCCAGAAAATGAAATCCAGCAAAAGTGACAGGTTTGGATACTATTGCAGTTGAATTTATTGAAAAATGGGGTGACTGTGTTGTTGATTAGTTGGTAAGGATATTCAATACATGTATGGACAATG
>JAUUDZ010065637.1:0-10163 GCA_032361705.1 Panulirus versicolor
AGTGTGGTTGAGAGAGCAGAAGAGGGTGTTTTGAAATGGTTTGGTCACATGGACAGAATGAGTGAGGAAAGATTGACAAAGAGGATATATGTATATATGTCAGAGGTGGAGGGAACGAGAGGTGGGAGACCAAATTGGAGGTGGAAGGATGGAGTGAAAAAGATTTTGAGTGATTGGGCCTGAACATACAGGAGGGTGAAAGGCGTGCAAGGAGTAGAATGAATTGGAATGATGTGGTGTACCTGGGTCGACATGCTGTCATTGGATCGAATCTGGGCATGTGAAGCGTCGGGGATAAACCATGGAAAGTTTTGTGGTGCCTGGATGTGGAAAGGGAGCCGTGGTTTCGGTGCATTACACATGACAGCTAGAGACTGAGTGTGAACGAATGTGGCCTTTTTATGTTTTCCTAGCACTACCCCGCTGGAGCGGGGGGTAACGATGCTGCTTCCTGTGGGGTGGAGTAGCGACAGGAATGGATGAAGGCAAGCAAGTATGAACATGTACATGTGTATATGTCTGTATGGGTATGTATATGTATGTATATATTGATATGAATATTTATGTATGTGTGTGTATATGGGCTTTTATGTATATATATATGTGTATATGAGTGGATGGGTCATTCTTTGTCTGTTTCCTAGCCTTTCTTGCTGATCCAGGAAATAGCAATTAAGTATAATGATAATGATAGTAATGTATATGTGCGTGTATGGGCATTTATGTGTTTATTAGATTACACTCTTACATTATTATGAATGTTGAAGAATTGGAAGCTTTGGATGAGCTTAGGTTTTTGGTTTGGATTTTATTAAGGATGGTAGTAGGATTGTGAAATTTGAAAGGAGAACCTTGCATTGGAGAGGGTGATGAGAGCTTGGGTGAATGGAAAGAAATTTAGAGTTCGTGAGAAACTCACACTTCAAGGGTACTTTTCCCCGCTCAGATTTATAAATGTTAAACTTAAGTAAGTGGATTAGAATAGGTCAGAAATAGCCGTAGAGATGGTATCTTGCCTAATGCAGTTGGCATAAAAAGGATGAATAAGTTAAGGTGTATGTATTTTGGGAAAAATCATTAGAAAGGCGCATGGATGATAGTGTTTGAGGATTGTGAGGCCATGTAGAATATATGGCTGGTGTAATGTAAGTAAAAAAGATATGAAGAGTGGTACAAAAGGAGGAGAGGAAAACTGCAAAGTAGAGGATTAGTTGCAGTGAGATTTGGTTAAGGCAAGGAATATCTCAGATGCGGATGCCCGAGAAATTATGCTGAAGTTAATGAGAAAAGTTTTTAATGTAGAAAGAGTTTGATTGGAGGCATAGTTGTGACTTGAATTAGTGTACAAAGTCAAAATGTAAGAAGCACTTATACAAGTGTAGAAATTCATATTTCATTAAAAGACACTGGGCATGGGTTGAGGATTTGTTTGAGTGATGTGAGAGGCTTTGGGTAGCTAATCAACCCTATTTTTAGATGTTAAGGGTAAGGCATTAAAGGCTAAGAAGTGGCACTGGAGTTCACCAGTTATGGAGACTATTTTGATGAAGACATTCCCCTTGAGTGAGTTCCTAAAAGGAATGGGCATTAGAGATATAGATAGATAGTTTAGGTGAGTGTAAATTTACTGGTTGGTGTTATGCCCAAAATTATTTATAAAATGGTTTTGATTTGGTAAGCTATGATTAAGGATAGAGTATGATGAACTGCATCCAAGTGATAATTTTTGTGTGATTTTAGGTAATAAATTTTACACTGCCCAGCACATATACCCGTTATGTTCATCGAGTTGGCCGCACTGCCCGAGCTGGTTACTGTGGTCGCTCTGTAAGCTTGGCTGGAGAGAAGGAATTCATGATGTTAAAAGAAATTAAGAGGTGCTCAAAAAAGGCTATGTTCAGGAGAGTTTTAAACAAAGGTATGTGAACCCTTTTTGTCTCATAAGTGTATCTCTGATTATTATAACTAGGCTTGATAGATATTCATAATAGTAAGACTAGATTTTATCTCAAGGGATAGGGAGAAAGAAAACTTCCCACATATTCCTTGTGTGTCATAGAAGGGGACTGAAAGGGATGGGTACGGGGGCCAGAAATCCTCCTCGCCAGTTTTTACTTTTCCAAAAGAAGGAACAGAGAAGGGGGCCAAGTGAGGATTTTCCCTTTAATGCTCATTCCTCTGTTCTTAATGCTACCTTGCTGAGATGGGAAATGGTGGATATGTATGAAAAAAGATAGACTAGATTTTGTTGTACCAGTTTTTTAGGCAAATAAAATGAAAGGGAGGGAAGCAGAAAATTGTAGAAAGGGAAGAATAATAGGGAGCTACATGTAAGGAAAGATAAGAAAGATGGGTTTCATTCATTATTTACAATAAAGATATACCCAACAGTATAATTCACAAAGTGCATGTACATTTGCAGAGACATACAAGCATGATCGTACAGGTATTCTCCTCTCTTACAGTCAAGAATGATGAGGAATAAGTATAATTACCTCTTAAGATTTCTACTTGATCCTCTACTTATGAAACAAATTTATCCACATCTGCTTGTTTGTTGTCCATTTAAGAATCAGGAGCTACCTAGATGGCACTTATAATATCTCTTCAAAGTCAATTAATTCCCTCTTTTCCCATCTAGTCTGACCACCTGTTTGGTGATTTATTTCCTAACATGTACTGATTTCCATCCCAGGGCTTCAAGTAACCCGTAGAGAGCTGCTGCTTTTTCTGGAGTTGAATTTACACTTTATTTGTCTGTTAACTTTATGAAACACATTGCCTGCATACAGTTACAGAATGTTGTCAAAAAATGTCCAGATCTGGTTAATGACAAGGGTAAGAACTCCCCCAAAGCAAATGACCAAGACTCTGCCTATACAGCCCTAAATTCCAGAGTTTCCAATCCCTTGTTGCCACATTTTGAGGAAATTTTCATTACGTATTACAATCAGTAGATGAAAATCTCTGGTAAGTAATCCTTTGGCTAACTTGTTACATCTGTTTTCCATTCAGGATGTTCCTAACTTACAAGCATCTCGCTCACAAACATCCATATTTATGAATGAGCTCCAGGAATCATTATTTTAGTCCTAGTTTGACACATAATCCATTACTCTTACTTAAAAACTGCCTAACTGTGTCTTTTTTTCATTGAGTGTTTCTTGATATCATGTTTTATTATATATACTTACTTTGGAATACAATATCTCATTATTACAGTTATGTATAGTCATTTCCTCTAATTTTATGCATTTCTTTTATATTTTCTGACTTATGAACATTGATTTACAAATAGGGTCCAGGAACCTAACTCTTTTGTAACCTGGGGACCTCCTGTACTTAAGAGTTGAATATGGAAAATTAATGCTCAGGAGTATAAGCCCCTTATGTGGTAGATTTCATTTGCTTGCATAACAGTATTTCACGTAGCTTTTGAGTTTTTTAGAAACAACACTATCAGTACATGGAGGATAAGTGTATCAATTACTGATGCCTGCAGTGGCACTTTCTCTAGCAGTTTCCCATCTGCCTTTGATAAACTGAGTAGCAATAAAACAAAGTAGATATGTTGTATCTTTCTGAAACTTGTATATTCAACCAGTCTTCCACTTCTAGGATAAAAATAAAGATGGAGAGAATACCTAATGCCATTTTATTATGATTTTATTCATGTTATCTTTAGTTTGGAATGTTAAAGTCCTTACTTGTCCTGCAGTGAGCTTTATGCCCTAGCCCTACCTTTTGGCAAAATGGTAGAAGTAGATAGAAGGAGAAGGTAGGGACATTTAGGCTAGGAGAATTAAGTAGAAGTAGTAGGTAAGAGCGCTGGGTAAATGTAGTTAGTAGGAAAATTAGGTAGGAATCTTTGCAAATACTGCACTAGAGTTGCCCCTCTGCCAGTATCCTGTTAAGGGTGAGGCACCAAAGGCTAAGAAGTGCTGAAGTATACTAGTTATGGAGACTTTATTGCCATACCTACCCACCTACCTCCCTACTACCTACCTACCACCTCCCTCCCTCCCTCCCTCCCTTGGAACAGGCATCAGAGATATAGATAGATAGCTAGATCTTTTTCAGTGAATTTTTCTCTTAATTCCTCCAGAAGTACTTGAAAAATACAAGGCAAAGCTGGAGAAGGTAGAGCCAGATGTGAGTCGTATTCTTACAGAAGAACGAGCCGAAAAGGATTTGCAAATTATGGAGCAGTCTCTTCAAACGATGGAGAAGAAACTTAAGGGAACCTTTGAAGTAAAGCCTCAGAGAACTTGGTTAGAAACAGGAGAAAGTAGCAACACCAAAAAGAGTAAGTTGGAATCTTATGAGAAAATTTTTAATAACTCCTTAAGATTATAAGCATGACATATATATGCACTTTAGGAGCTTACTATGAAATATCAAGCTATTAATAGTACATCAGAGGATAGGTACCCCCTTGAGGGAATTCCCAAAGGGAATAGGCATAGACATAGAGGTAGATATATGGATACTTTGATACTAAATATATCTGAGCAATAACATACAATAGTCAGTGAACCTTTAGGAAGCACTTACAGGCATCATGTTCTGCATGTAGGTATTTCAAGTGCTGGGAAAGGGTTTTAGCCACTATTTGCTGAATTTAAAGGCTGCTTTGAGGCCTTCAGAGGCCACCCCAGCTTTAAGAATTACACCCAGTTCACTGCATACATTTAGAATAGGTGAACTGGCAGCCTCAAGTTCTATTAAAGGTATCTTAGTATCAAATGTAGGGTACAAGGTTACCAGATCCTGACTTTGAATGCCATCAAAGGTTGCCTTTCAAGAATCAGGTTTACTAGAGTTTCATTTATCATGTAGGGGTCCCAGATTTTGGTTGTAGGTACTTCAGAATATAGGCAAGGTTTTATGTAATTGTACACTGGCCTTGAAGGCCATTTTAAGGCCACCAATGGCTATCAAAAGCCAAACCAGCATTACAGACAACAGCACTGACAGGACTACTATACTATCAAACATACCTGTATTTGCCCTTAAAAGACAGTGACCTCTCTTTCCACACATATGTCAATGCTCCCAGGACATTGTCCTGCCTCATCCATCCTGTGGCTCACTTCAGCCCTCATGATTCCTTTTTCTGCTTTATCCACTGCTAGATATCTAAAACACTCCACTTTCTTTAAGTTCTCATCATTTAAAGTCTCACTCCAAATAACATGTCTTTTCAATGCTAAACCTCATAACCTTGCTTTTATTTAGATGTTCTCTCAACTTTCTCCTTTCACACACACTCCCAAACCCAAACAAATTTGGCAGTTTATTACTTGAATTTGCCACCAACCCCATATCATCAGGAAACATATGACACCTCCCAGCCCCCCACCCGCAACCCTGAATAGACTGCATACGTACTCTTCTCTCCACGGCCCTTGCATTTACCTCCTTCACCAACCTATCTGCAAACAAAATTAAACGGCCATGGTGACATCACATACCCAGTGCCACAGATGCATTTTCACCTGGAACTACTGACCCTCCTCTGTTCCTACTTGCACACACTCCTTACTCTTTTGATAAAAGCTTCACTGATTCTAATAGCTCCTCCAACACCATATATTCGTAAGACCTTCCATAGAGCATCTCTATCAGCCTATCATATGACTTCTTCAGATCATTAAATACCACATACAAATCCTTTAGTTTCTCTAAATACTGCTCTTACACATTCTTCAAAGCAAACACATGATGCACATATCCTTTACCACTCCTGAAACCACATTATTCTTCCTTAGTCTGATGCTCTGTGCATACAACCACCCTATCAATCCCCACTCTTCCAGACAACTTATTAGGTACACTTGCCAAACTTTGTAGCTTGAAGACTTACCTTTGTCCCCTTCAGCTTTAAACAATAGCACTCTACAGGCATTTATTTTCCACTTTATATTTGTCACTTTACCAAGAGGATCCTTCACTTCTTATATAGATGTTGTTATGAGTGTATCATGCTACACTGCTCATGTAGGACATGGCAAGCTTATATGAAAGAAAAAAAGAATAATGATTTATCCATTATGGATTATAAGGAGTCTTAGTGCCAGATCTAGAAATACCTCCCCTTTTGATGTGGGGAAAGTAACAGATGTGTAATCAATAATTTAATATTTTTGTGATTTATTGGTCATTCCTGAAAATTAATCATGCATTGAAAGAGTCAAGCTAGCAGAAACTGCTTTTGTTATACAGCAACCTGACAGTCTTGCAGAATTCTTTAGGAAAGGCTTGTAGCATTAATGTTGGGTCTCGAACACTTTTTATAGGGATGGCTAGTGACTGAAATGTTTTGGACATTCTCCATACACCATCATTCCATGAAT
Organism: Panulirus versicolor; assembly: GCA_032361705.1. Taxonomy (NCBI): domain Eukaryota; kingdom Metazoa; phylum Arthropoda; class Malacostraca; order Decapoda; family Palinuridae; genus Panulirus; species Panulirus versicolor. The sequence continues at coordinate 6,357 of JAUUDZ010065637.1, forward strand.
GTAGGGAAAAGTCTGTTCCATAAGTTTAGATATCTTATTGACATTAGACTAAAATCTTACTTGCTGTGTTACAGAAAAGGCACCTGGTGTGGCAAACAAACAGATGGTAAAAGGAAGGGCAAAGAAAAAGAAAAGAATGCTGAATGCCCATGATCCTGAAGATAAGCGTATTATTAGTGAGATGAGGGTGTCTCATCATTTATCCAAGAAAGCTAATAAACTGCAACGCCTTAAAGACACAGTAAAATTCGGAAAGTTTTCAGAAGGGCGTAAGTCATATATTCCAAGTTTATTGTTACTTTTGTGTTCATAGTTCAATTTGATATTCTTTTTACACTCCATATGTGCCACTCTGTGCCATGTTGTGTAGTTAGGTTTTTTAGTTCCTGTACTGACGTACAGACAAGCTGAATCCATCGAGTCCATTATTTACATTTCTCCATATTTTATGTTTCTTTGATGTAAATTTCAGAAGATATATTGGTTTTAGAGAAATTATTAACTATTAACTAAGATATAAGATCATTAGGTTGGAAATTTTCATTTGTATTGCTGTTTGTCATAATTTTGCCCTCAGTAACTCATCACATGGCTGTCGTTTGTTTTAAAGAGAAATTTTCCATTTTATTTATGTATCTTTGTAATGAGAGTCTATTTTTAAAACATACGACAGAATAGTGTCTTAAAGCTGAATAAGATTTCATCTAGAAGGTGTGTTAAGGAATTACAAAATAAGGGAGAAATCTAGACCTCATTTGCATTCCTTTTTCATTCTATTGAATCCTTTTATAGCATTCTTGGGAGCCACTGTTGTATTGTATGCTTCATATAATCCACTTGTTCCTGTTATATACAAAAACATTTAGCACAGCTCACTGAGATATTCCATTGATGTCAACAAATGCTTGCAAAACCCTGATTGATTTCTACTTTCTTTCTCTTCAGCTTTTTTCTTTCACCTGAGATGGCCATGATTGGTGCAAGTCATTTGTCTCTGCCATTTCAGTCGCCATGTTAAAAAAATCCAGATGAGACTGCATAAATGTAATGATATCCATGAAACTGAAATGACAGTGATAACAATAAATGAACAAGAAAATTAATTTCTGGGACCAGATGGATTCCCAACCATATTCCTAAAAAAACAATGAGGATGATAGCACAACCAGTGATGCAACTGTTGAGACAGAGCCTAGGTGATAGCAGATAGCAGGGGTTCACAAAGTTATTCAAGTTTGCATTAGGCTAAGGAGAGTCTGAAGAAAAAAGAGAGATCTCAAAGTTGATATTTCACTTTATAAAAATATTTGAAAGTGATTGAAAAACAGCAGTAAAAGACCAAATGAACAGCGATGCTGTTGAAGACCAACATGATTTGTACTAGAAAAAGTTATGCAAACACGAAATTGTAGAGGAGATTGCTATCCTTAACTCAGCAGAAGCATTTGGCATGATAAACTACAGACATTTGCTTGATAAAGTGGTAACGTAGAACATAAAAGGTTAACAAGGAAGCTGGATTAGAGTTCTGAACAAACAGAAAATTCAGAGCTATAGCAAACAGAACTCTGTTGGATGAGGGAAATATTTTGCCAAGAGTACTGTTGGGGATAATAGTAGCCTTTATGTTGTCTATGATAATTATATCAGACAAAGACAAAAAGATAAAAGAAAGTCTAGCTTGTTGGTGTACAATTGATGCCAGAGTAATTGTAATTATAGCAGAAGATAGCATTGAAAATTTATGAGTAAACATGAATGTGATGTAGATAGGTGAAGAACCTGACTTAAATCTGTGAGGAAAAGTTTGAACGTATAAGCTATATAAAGATCAGTGGCACTGAGCACTGTGGTTGAATTTTTCAGGGAGCAACAAGAAAGGAAATTAATAGCAAAGAGAATGTTAGAGACGGGATAGATTGTAAACAACAGGTTGGAGCTTGGTTGCAACGAACAATTTTTACTAGCAGGTCTAGTAATAAAAAGGTTACTTGCAGATCTAGTAATGAGATGTATGATAATGAGAACCCTCGGAATAGAGAGAGAGAGGAGAGAGAGCTGATGGTGAATATGTTCATATATCTATCTATCTGTTGCCTGTTCCATTCTGGAACTCCCTCAAGGAGGTGGCCACTGCAATAAAGTCATTGTATGATAAGAAGCAGAAAGGAATATGCTGTTGCTGTGTTATGTGATCATTGAATTCACAAAATTTGGCACACTCGTACTGAATATCTAGTTCAGCAGTGGCTTGGTTACTGGAATCTCTTTGCTTAAGGGTACACCACAAGTGAAAAGTCATCTTTAGGAAAGCTGTATTAGTAAGGGTACAGTTTCATGAAAGAACTTCTCACACTTTAGGAGTCTACATTTGCCTGCTACTGGGAGTAGTGCAGCCTTAGGCTGCTGGAGCCTTTAGAAGGGTAACACCAACGTTCTTTTATAGACGAATAAATAGATAAAGATGGATGTGGAGCAGGATGGTGTGTTGAGTAAAGGAAGGGTGGGTATCTGTCAGTTCACATGTAATTACTTACTGGTATAGCATGGGGAAAAAGTTCTCCTCTCATGGGTCCCCCATCTCTTTAAGTTCTATAAAATCAGTTAACCTTTTAAACCTTTGTGAACAGACAGCACCCATGAGTAAAACAGTACTTCTTTACATCCCCTCCAACCTGTTTTTTACTGAGCTTTTTTGTGAAACCTCTACTTATTATGGTACTGCATCTGATGTGGGATTCCTGCCAAATAGCTGTATAAACTGTTATACATGTCTAGACAGAAAATGTGAGTGGGTTAGGTTAGGTTTCTACCCTAACCTAACCTAACATGGCCTAGAAATACAATGTGGGGTGGGGGGGGGGCAATTATCAAATGATTTCCCTTGAAAAAGAATGAAGACAGAGGATATTGTCTCATTCAGTGCTCAAGGCATTTCATCCAAACACAAAAAACAAAGTTAAGAGTAAATGTGAATAAAAGCAAGGTAATAATATTAGGTTCAGGAGGATTGAGGGACAAGTTAGTTGGGGTGTAAGTTTGAATTGAGAAAAATAGGAGGAAGTGAAGTGTTTTAGATATCTCGGTGTGGACATAGCAGCGAATGGAACCATGGAAGCAGAAGGGAGTCACAAGGTAGGGGAGGGGGCGAAGGTTCTGGGTGCAATGAAGAATGTGTCAAAGGAGAGAGTGTTATCTCGGAGAGCATAAATGGGTATGTTTGAAGGAATAGTAGTTCCAACAATATTATATGGTTGCAAGGCATGGGCTGTATATAGGGTTGTACGGAGGAGGGTGGATGTATTGGAAATGAAATGTTTGAGGACAGTATAGGGTGTGAGGTGGTTTGATCGAGTAAGTAATGAATTAAAAAGAGTGTGGTTTGAGAGAGCAGAAGTTAAAATGGTTTGGACATATGGAGAGAATGAGTGAGGAAAGATTGACAAAGATAATATATGTGTCAGAGGTGAAGGGAACAAGGAGAAGCAGGAGACCAAGTTGGAGGTGGAAGGATGGATTGAAAAAGATTTTGAGTGATCGGGGCTTGAACATACTGGAGGATGAGAGACGTGCAAGGAATAGAGTGAATTGGAATGATTTTATATACCAGGGTCGGCGTGCTGTCAGTGGAAGCATCTGGGGTAAAACATGGAAAGGTCTATGGGGCCTGGATGTGGATAGGGAGCTGTGGTTTTGATGCATTACATATGACAGCTAGAGACAGAGTGTGGTTGATAATAATAATAATAGTAATAATGATTAAGATTATTATCTTTTTTTTATTATACTTTGTCGCTGTCTCACGCA
>JAUUDZ010065648.1:0-10163 GCA_032361705.1 Panulirus versicolor
TCGAGTCACCAAAGGCAAGGGTCGGGTGACCAAAGCAATGTGTCAGGTGACCACAGCCAAGGGTCGAGTGATCAAAGGCGAGTGTCGGGGTCAAAGATTAGCTCAAACTTGTACGTGCTGACAACTTTTTGATGATGAGATCAAATTTGTACATGTCTAGACCTGATGTGAAGATTACTGTAGAATCTGTGTTTAATAATGCTGGAATCTATGATATCTCTTATTTACAACCGAATGAAAAGAGGAAATTTTCTGAGTGTTATTCCAGTAAACAGAGTGGCGGAAGTCCCGCATATGCCAGGAATAGAGCACTGGATTCTTTCCCAACACGAACACTATACTGATGCAGCTTCCCTCTTAATTTCAGCTATTTTTCCACTTTGTCCCAAGTAAACTTTATTTCAATCTTTGTATGGTACTTGAATACACAACCGTTTGAATTTTCCGGCTTTTTCTTTTATTGCTACGACATCAAATTCAGTAAGTGGAGCAGTCGTAGGAGGTGCGAAAACAGTTTTTGTGGTATAAGGTTCCATGGCTCCTGAGTTGACAAGTGTTTTTCTGGCACTGCACAGAGTCTTGTTATTGAAGGTCTTGGCGGGTACTTTAAAGACGACTCGATTTCATAAATTTAGCTGATTCACCATCTGGACCGCGAATGCGGTACGTACTGGTGAACTGAGTAAAAGTATATCCACGAGCAGACAGTTGTAGATTTTCTAAAAATGCTGAACTTGAACTGGTTCATAGTATGTCTGTGCACCATGACAGCCAAGAAAGACAAAGTACCCCCATTTTCTTCTTCATAGGTAAACTGTGCTGAAGTTACTTCAACTGAACTTAATGGCGTGTGACCCGTAGCTCTAGAGTGGACTTTGCCTTAGTTATGCCACTTATGAAAAGGTTTAGCCTGATCGAGTTTCATCAATCCTTCTTGTCCTTACTACTTTCTTTGGGGCGAGGTTGAGTCGGAAATGTTCATACGGTTGGCCGACCTCGGTATGTTGCACCTATTATATGCATTTCATTCCCTTTCTCTGGCCCTCAAAGGATCTTCATTTTGTGCTACCAATATGTTGACACCACCCCTTAATATATTTCTATTGTTCTCTCCTGATGGTGGTAGCTACTCTTCGCCTAGAGCTATATTTCTCCCCTCCCCATAGATATACCCCAAGCTATATTTCTCCCCTCTCCATAGATAGACCCCAAGCTATATTTCTCCCCTCCCCATAGATAGACCCCAAACTATATTTCTCCCCTCCCCATTACCCCCACCACGTTGAAGACGAATGGCACCAACTATAAGGTAGTTGGTCAAGCGTCCCAGGGGCGGGGGATGGTACCAGGGCAAGACGGATCATAAAGGTAATGTGGTGTGAACATCCCGCTGACACTTGCTCCTGGCCCTTAATGCTCATGCTGTCTCTGGGGAAGGCAGGAAGTGCTACTTTCATCCCTCTCCTCCTCTTGATGTAGCGCCTTGTTACGCTGTCTCTGCCACGCAACACCCTACCACTGTTACGCTACACCATACCACTAGTAGGCTACGTCCTGCTACTAGGAGGCAGTAACTCACCACTGGAAGGCTACACCTTACTACTGGCAGGCTACACCAAACACCTTACAGGCTATACCATACCATTAGCAGGCTACATCCTACCTCTGAGAGACTACCTCCAGCAGGCTACACCCTACCGCTGGCATGCACATGACACACTTCCTCAAGTATGATGCCATTGGTCACTGTCGGCTCCATATGCATCTAGGAACCACAAGCGTCATCAGATGTGTGTGTGTGTGCTTATCTTCCTCACGCGTAATTCAGTTCAAGTATATATTCATTTAGCAACAAGGGAGATATCTGAATGGTTAAAACTAACGGTGTGTTGGACTTGCTTCAGCCAAAACCTGAGAAAGGAAAGTGGGTGTGTGATTTGGTCCTGGAAAGTGGAAAAGCCGTCTCCTAAACGCTTGAATAGTACTCCAATCGCACAAGTTCTCTGTTGAGATTTGAGTTGCTCTGAAGTGCATTCAATCCTCATTATATTTTTTCCTTGGGTTTCAATATGGAGTTTCCAAAATAAAAAAAAGAGGTTACGCCCACAAGTGTATCGGTATTAGTCAAAGCAAACGTCTCTATTAAGCGAATACTGAAGAAATCAGCAGAAGAAACCCAAGAGTTTTACTGTTATGACAAGAGAGTCATTACCCTGTCAACTGGGCCATTAATTACATAAAAAAAAATTTGTGACGATCCAAGACAACGAAGCCATGGCAAAAATCTTAAACGATTTTTTTTTTGTTCATCTGTATTTAGAATTGAGGATACAACCCGTGTCCTGAATCCAGGTCCAATGCCAAGAGGGGAAAATGTTTTGCAACATATTGAAATAAAAGATAAAGATACACTATCAGCGCTGAATGGACTGAGAGTAAATACAACAACAGACCCAGAAAAGTTTTAGCCAAGGACACTGAAAGAGGCTAAGGGCTACTCTTTTCAATAAGTCGCTCGCTACGGAAAATGTTCCAGAGGAATGGAACTTTGCCAATGTAACACCGACTTTCAAAAACGGTAATAAATCACTGCCCAGCAATTATCGTCCAACTGTCTCAATGTCTGTAGTTGGTAAACTAATGGAAACCATGATTCGCGATAGACTATTAATGGTTTTGAGGATCACCTTTAATGGTTTTGAGGATCACCTTTTAGTCAATGATTCTCAGCCAGGCTTTCGACGGAATCGCTCATGTTTGACAAATTTGTTCAGTTACTTTTAGGAAATAATCAACCATGTATGATGACAGTAAAGCAGTTCATGTCATCTACTTAGATTTTCAAAAAGTATTCGATTAAGTTCCAAATCAAAAGGTTACGAACAGAAGTTAAGTCACTTGGTATAAACGAGGTCGGACTTAGGTGGCTGGGAAATTAACTAACTGGCCGTAAACATGAAGTTGTGGTTAACGATCAAGCCTCTGATCAAGCTAAGAAAAGAGGCGGAAAGGTGATCTAATGCAGGTATTCAAAATCAGCAAGGGTTTCTATAATCCCAATCTCACGAGCTACGCAATAATAGATTCGTGTGATACCACTGGTAGTAATTGGTATAAACTCGTGGGTAAACTTTTACCTTAAATGAGGCCAATTATTCTTTCTTCAACAGGATTACTAACAAATGGAACGACGTACCTATAAGTGGTTGAAAGCAGTACCATAAATAGACTGGATAAGTATTTTGCTTCAAATCCACCACTAACATTATATGCACATCCTCAGCTATACGACTAGTTTATAAGTCTTCCGCTGAAAAAATATGTCTTTTTACACCTGCCAAATTAATCAATGACATTCTGATCTCGTTCTTCAACACAGACATCCTCGTTAAGACCCTGTGGCTGCTGCTGTTTGAATTAAGTTATTGTGGTATTCATCTGACAGAGTCGGTAACGGAGCAACAGGACAGTGAAATTTCTATGAATTTTACAGGGATAGATAGTGACTATAGATAATATCTTCTGTGGATAAGATAACGAGGTCAAACGTCTTTGGATCAGCGTCAGTAATCAGTGGACATGTTTACTCTATTTTACGTGACCCATGTATAAACCACATACAGCCAGTCTAAGGCAAACGAATACGAGAGTTATCTTACTGTTGCTAGGCTAGGCTAGGTTGGTTACTGGTGGTTCGGTGTAGGGGCCGGTATGTAAAGGGGCAATAACGGAGTATGCACCACCAGAGCTGTTTGGCAAATGTTAGGGAGATTAGGGGTGTGAAGGGGACAATAACAGGATATGTATAATATGAACTGTCGGGGAAAGTTCAGGAGGGAGGGGTGTGTGAAGTGGGGCAATAACAGGATATCCATCATGTAAGCGGGTAGGCCGTTGTCGGGAAAATTAGGGGGGTATGAAAGGGGGCAATAACAGGATATCCATCATGCGAGGCCGACATCGATCGCCCCCGTACCTGGCATGGGTCGCATGCCACCAGGAAGCCAACGCAGCGGGCGGGCACAACCGGGCACTGGGTAGTGTCCGCCTGCTCGGGGGAACTCCCTTGTTAACGGATGTTCCGCCGCGGGTTGTCATGTTTTCCACGGGTCTGTGACGTACAGAGACAAATCTTCAAATATCTTGATATATACGAGCAGCTGTGAACCAGCAAAGCTACAGAAGTAGACTATTCCCCCCCCCCCCTTTTTTTTTTTTACATGTAATGCTCTTCCAATTTCACGAGATGTTCAGTTAACCATTGTTTACGGGAGGAAAAACCATTGTTTACAGGAGGAAACGGCCTTCGGGGTGTTATTCCGCCAACGTTAGGGCTTCGTGAAAGCTTTTCTTTTACATTCTAATTTGAGAATCTATTAAATCCAGTTGGTGTTAATCTCTAGGATATGATCAGTAATCGGAGGCAAGCAAACAACTCTAGTTCTTTAAAAGTCTTCCAGTTTTCTGGAATATTACAATGTGATGAAAGCAAAATTACTGCTGCTCTGAGGATCACTGCGAGACGTGATAGACATGGATGCATGTGTTACCGTGAAATGCTGTGGTTTGTATGGTGACACATGGTGGTGAGTTGTGTGTGGTGACACATGGTGGTGAGTTGTATGGTGACACATGGTGGAGGTGGGTTGTATGTAGTGACCCTTGTGGTGGTGGGTTATGTGTGACACTAGTGGTGGGTTGTCCGGGCCTCTTGGCGGGAGGAATATTTAGATCAGCACAGGAATCCAGGGGAACTGTTAACACTTGTGTGACTAATGTTTACTGCTCATCTCGCTGCAGATTAGACGTGCTCTCGTCGTCTCTCGGTCCGTCAGTGCTTTCCTTACTGTCATCATCATCCCCACAGATACACCTACCTGAGATTCTTATATTCACCCACGCATAACTATCTTCCTGGGAGTCCTTTCTTCACCCACGTATAAACACCCACTGGCAGTTTCTCTGTTCATGAATTTTTTTCTTCCTTCACCTTTAACCAACGTAAAAACCACTTACCTGACATCCTATGTTCAAACACATGATATATTCAAATGTATGAATACACAGTTTCCAGTTATAACTCCCAACATATGTCGGTGAAAGCAGAAAGTAAATTACGATCTTAACAGAAAACAAGTAACACTTAACGTGGTGGGTGATCAATAAAGAATGAATGAGAAACAAACCCATTATAGTGAATAATAAACCACACAGATGAATGATAATGGTCAGTCAGAACAAGCAGTGGACACCTAGTCTTCAGAATGGATGTAAGTCGTGCAGTGTGGGGTATAAGAACACCGTGTGCAAACAGAACTCTCAAACCTCATCTGCATGACGATACAATTTTCAAGTATTTTACCGTAACCTTTCTCCTTACCCATAAAGGCCCCTATAGCTAAGAGATCTTTATGAATGGAAAGTTAATCTGTTACGGAGAATGGGAACAGCGAATCAGTTTTGAGGAATGTGGACATATCAGGTCTGAGTAATGGGGACATGTAATGAATCAGGTTTGAGGAATGGGGACATAATGAATCCGTTTTGAGGAAAGGGGACAATCAGGTTTTTGGAATGGGGACATAATAAATGAGATTAGGAGAATGGGGAAATTATGAATCAGTAATAAGGAATGGATATAATGAATCTGGTTCGAGGAATGGGGGCATGCAACTGTTTATTGACGACGAACACGGTCTACGCTCGTGTAAATCAGCACCTGGAGAACGTTTCTTAACCCTTGTATAAACTCTTCTGGAATCAGGTTTTCACTCTCGGAAAAACTCTTCCCCCAAAACATCCAGCTAAGCACCCTTGCTTCACCCAAACACTCACCATGAGATCCTATCTTTATCCAATCACCTAACTAGAATACATCCTTCACCCTCGTATAAACACGTGCATTTTGATTCTTGCTTCACTGTTCAGACGCTTACCTGGAGATCATGGCTTCACCCAGGTGTGAGTATTGACCAGATCTTGTTTCACTAGTGACTGAACAACCAACATAGAAATATTAGTAAGCATAACTCCTGAAATCCTTGTCCACCCATGTAATAACACGCACCTTTGAATCCTTGGTTCTCCCGTGTATGAACAAGCACATGAGCCTTGATTCATCCATGTACAAACGCTCTTGGAGTTCCTCTATTCACCCATGGACAAACAAGCAAATGGAGATCCTTGATTCACCCATGTATAAACACCCACCTGGAGATCCTTTCCGTCACACAGTAAGCCCACTCATCCTTTACCCACGTCCGCTCCCCCCCCCCCCCTTCCTGGTAAGAACACTCAGTCTATCCTGTACTTGATGGATCGGCGGCGGTGCTTACTCTTACATCACTACCTCCTTCCCAGCCCTTGTGTAGGTTTCCAGCACCCCTCTCTCCATCCCTCACTACCCCCTTTCTCTTGGCTCTATTTTCTTCATGTTCTGCACATTCATTTTCATATTCATGTTCCACAACGACCCTTCTCTTCTTTACGTGTCCAGTCCCAGCTATTCAGGACCCTTCTTGTCCCCCCCCCCACTCTCCTGCCCCCCCCAGCTTCACCCTCCCCCCAGGACGAGCAACAAGGCCAACCCAACGTCCCCGCCTCCGTTAGCCTCGCACCTCTGTGGCTAACCTCCCCTGGGCGGGCCGCGGATTTAGGAGACATGTTAGCCTTGTCAAAAGAGATCGACTCGCCGGCTTCCTCAACCATTATCGTGCATCCGGTGCTGCCAGGGGCGGGGCCGCCTCCGCCGGACATTTTTACCGGGGTTAATTTGAGTAAAGAGAAGAATTTGGGGCAAAGAAGGATTAATGTAACTTACGAGGATTGTTTTCGGTTCAGGATTAGCTTGGACGTGGACTGTTCCGGCTACGCGACATGATTCATGCGTCTAGAGACAAACAGGTCCGGGGGGGGGGGGGTCCAGTCGTTTCCTCGAGCGATGTTGACGGAAGCATATGACACCCAGCTTTATCTGTTCCACTATTCAGGAATGATGAACCGAGACAGCTAGACTTCATTGCGCATGCTCTCTAAAAAAAAAAATGCGAATCTAAGGACTGTACACCATTTTCAACCTCGAGACAGGTAGCAATAGCGATCGTGATGGCTGTTGTAAAACGGACAAATTACAGGTCAGCTGTTACACCGGGAACGTTTTAGCCTCGGGCATACTGGAGTGGACTGGCTTCGCGAGTGTTGCTGCAGCAAGGATACTTCCCTGTACTGTAGTAAGAACGGGAAGGAAGATCGAGAGGAAGGAAAGGAAGTGTTGTGGGTGACGGGAAAGAGGGAAGGCGGGGAATGGAAATCAGTGAGTGCATACAATGTATAAGCAGTAACATGGTCGAGAAAGTGTTACGCATTATATATCATACTATATATTTGGATATATAATTTAAAGAAGGCAGTGTGTGAGTGAGTGGAAGCACAAGGAGAAGGGAGACCTGAGATCTAGAAAAAAAATATAATAAACGCAAATTACGAGAGCAAGAAAAACGGGGGGTGAATGTGATGTAATACGTCCCCGACTACTGCATCACTCACAGTGGTAAGAGAAAGCGCGCGTGTGCTAGACTCACATATCAGAGGTGGAAAACTGGTAAACCAACGTGACCAGCAAAAGGGCCCAGACAAGAGGGCTTATAGGGATTACTGGGGTGGTTGAAAATGGTGTTCAGAGTCATGGATAAGGACATTGAAAATACAAATGATGTATTGGTCTGACAGAACAGTAGTAAACATAAGAACTGCAGGCTTTGCCAGAAGCCAGAAAACAGTTAAGATACAGAATGGAAGAATGAAACATACAGACATGTATACAGGCGCAGAAAAAAGGGGGAAGATGGGAAAACAAGAATGAAGCTGGAAACGATTGAAGGTCTAGAAGAGGAAAAGCAATTGTGTGGCAACCAAACTGTGCTGGTCACCATGCCAGACGCAAGGGAACAACAAACAGTAACGGCCTAACGTCGCCACAATCAGAAGTTGATCTCATGATGCTCTGCATGGAATTAATTATGAATTCGCTTCAGAAATATCATCAGAGTTTAAAATTAGGTTTCCACTGCTAACAAATGCAAGGACACTGAGGTGGTGTAGGAGGTGAACAAGACCCTTTGCTTATCTTATGAATGTTGCCATACCCGCCACTTGCCGTATAACTTTTTACGGGCCGCGCCACCATTTTTGCTGTCATTTATATGCACGGCATTACTGACACACGTTTTGAAGTTAGATATTACAACATACTCCTAAGATATGTTTGAGGGAAATAATGAAGGAAACTTGTCATAGGTGGCAATATCGCGAGGTTGGAAGGAAAATCCAACATGCTCCGGTCGGTCAGTAAGCTCGGTCAGCCGTGCCTCCCAAAGCTGACCCTAGGTGTGTACCTGGTTCATCCCCCTCCCCCTTACCCCAACCCTACTCCTGCTGGCCTCCCCGAGCCCCGCCCCACGACCACCTCCACTACCTAACACACCCCATTCCAGACCTCACCACATCCCACACACACACACACACACGTTTGCCCGCCTCCTAGACTCCCTCCACACCAGTCTGGTATTGGAAGTTCAAGTGTAAAAGGAGGTTTTTATTTCTGCATTTGGAATAAGATAATGTGCTCATGATTCGGCACGCGCTGCTTTACTTGTCATCACTTTACACGCCATTAAAATACCAAGTTGCTACTACGATCATTCTGGTCCAGAGCTTTCTAAATGTTATATCTCGTAAGGGAAAACATTACCATCTTATCCTGGGGTAACTTCCCCCGTTGGTTATGTGGTCTGCGGAAGTCTGTTAGGTTGTGGTCGCATGCGAATCATGGTCGCGCAAAAAGTTTGATAGATCTGATGTCCAGGTGTGCGGAGGCAAACTTCCCTCCACGCTTCGCATGAACTCGCGCAGCTGACCCAGGAAAAAAAACAGGAAATGCTGTAAACCAGTTAAACGTTTAGGTTATCTACCCAGCCATGGAATGCTAAGTATGGCAGGCAGGAACGGTCGCTGATGGTGAGCATGTTGTAAAACGATGATTAATTGTGGTGACGGGGAACTTAAACTTATATAAACAATCTTGAAATATTCGTATGTAAGAGAAGCAGCATCTCGCCTGCCCCGTTCCTCTCCCCCACACCTCCCTCGCTGTAGGAAGTCCGGATTATCTCCACCCCTCCGCGCCCCTTAATGTGACCCTTGGCTGACCCTCTCCCGGTCCACAAAACCCCATCCCCCTGACCTTCCAGGCCTCCTCCCCTCCCCCGGGGTCCTAACAGCGACCCCCCCCCTCCCCTGCCAAAATGGCGGCGCAGTCACCACGTGGAAAGATCCCAATCGAGTTGAAAAGTGGCGGGAAAGTACAAGTTTCATATTGACGCTTTACCTTCAAACTTTTTCTTTCAGAAGCTGGTAGTCGTAATGCGTCACTTGCTTTCATAATTGAGCTCAACTCCAACGATGTCGCGTTACGGGTTGAGCAGACTTGTCTTTGCACATCGAGTTTCCCCGCGTCACACAACCCACCTTTCTTCTGTCTCCTGGTTTCCTTTACTTTCAACTTCTTTCGTAAGTTCACCAAGACGATTCGTTCCTCCCAGCAGATTCCCCCACAGGCCATAAAATGTATACAAAAAAAGAAAATAACAAAAAATGTCCTTGCGGTGAGCGTCGGGCGGGTCTGAGAACTGCCTAGCCTAACCTGCCTCCCCCCCCCCCCCGCGCCCCCTCCAACACCATACTTAAACACCAAACTCCAGCATTTTATTAAAATACTTTCACGCATACTTTTCGCTGCGAAGGAGGGAGTAACGTATTGTTCAAGATATTTATTTTACGTTGACTTGAAATATAACCAAGTTGACGTCTGAAAGTGTGATCTATGGATATGTTTCCTTCTATTAGGTGAGCATCAGACATTTATGGACTTAATCGAAAGTGGTTTTTGAATGTGAGAGCCATTAAATCGAGTAGTATACACGAAGCTTTGATAAAGCAAGGTACGGCGGTAGTTATGGGATGTTGACTAATTATGTGGTGTTTCCCTCCCCCCCTCCGAGAAGCTGAGGCTGCAGGGGTCATGTAAACAACAGCAGGGGGTCTACAGGCCAAGACCATATACACAAGACGAGGGTGACATGTAAACAGAAGTACAGAATAAAAAG
>JAUUDZ010065659.1:0-10162 GCA_032361705.1 Panulirus versicolor
GTATGTATATGTGTGTGTGTGGACGTGTATGTATATACATGTGTATGTGGGTGGGTTGGGCCATTCTTTCGTCTGTTCCCTTGTGCTACCTCACTAACGCGAGAGGCAGTGACAAAGTATGATAAATAAAATGAAATATATATTTACATCATGAGAGAGCTGATCATATTGTTGACATAGAGTCCTTGTACAAGTTGTTAGGAATATGTCTAGTTAATGGAAATCCATTAACTGTAGGGAGGAGTTTTTTTACCATGACAAGAAGACATTGCAATTAGGCAGGAGGAGGGTGAGTAGCTCTCATTAAAGATGGATCATTTCAAGGATGTATGATTTCTTCCTGGTTGTTTAATCTATTTATGGCTGGGGTAGTGAAAAAGGTGAAGGCAAGGGCCTTAGAGTGGGAGCAGGTCTTCAGCAAGCTGAGGGTAGCGGGATTTGGGAGGTAAATCAGTTGCTGTTTGCGTATGACACTGCTCTGGTGGCAGACTCAAGAGACTCCAGAAACTGGTGACAGAGTTTGGTATGAAGTGTTAGAGAATGAGTGTGAATAGGAGTAAGGTGATGTGGCAGGGATATTAGACTTAACAGTGAGAGAAGTCTGGTTAAACGGGGAGGGACAGGGAGAAGATTTGGCAGTGAAATACTGGGAGACTGATATGAGTTGTTGGTCAGAAGAGGTGGTAAAAGTCCTGGATGCAGTGAGGAGTATTTGGAAGAAGTCATTGTCTGTTTGGGTAGAGTTGGGTATGTTTTAGGACATAGTAGTCCTAAACATGTTTTGGGCACTGAATGCAGAAGAGCAGAAGTGGGTGTATGGGCTGAAAATAGAATGCCAGTACTATATGCAAGAAACACATAAGGAATGATAGTGAAAGAAGAAGTTTGATAGTAAGTGGCCTTGAATGCAGAAGTGGGTGTATGGGTTGAAAATGAAATGCCAGGGCTATATGCATTAAACGCATAAGGAATGATAGTGGAAGAGAGAGGTGTGTTAGTAGTGGAGTTTGCTTGAGACAGCTAACCCTGTTGTACTGATATGGTTTAGACAAATGGAGAACATGAGCAAAGAGAGACTGACTAAGAGAGGAGCAAGGGGTAGGGGTATACTTAGGAAATGAAAGTATGGAGTCAAAGAAGCTTTTGACTTATCACTTCTTCAGTTTTCAAGAGGATGAGAGATGTGTTGGGTGTTGAAATGAAAAGACAGTGTTGTACATGAGAGGGATGACTTGCTATCAGTGGATTGAACCAGGACATGTGAAGTGGTCAAGGAAACCACAATGATTTTTCAGGCATGACTGTGAAGGGGGGGTTGCTGGTTCAGGTATATTATACATGACAGCTAGAGAGGCCGTTGCTCTTTTTGTTGCAGATGCTTCTTCACTGTAGCATAAAGTGGTGATGGATATGAAAAAAAAATTTTTGAATTTGAATTTGTGGTAAAACATTATTTATTTTTTGCATCATTGTTACTAATACTACCTTGTTCACAATGAGGTTAGCATGGTGTAGCTACAGCAATGATATAGAATTGTTAAAAGTATTTAGATACTGAGTTACAAAAGGTTTTGATATTTTATGTAATGTACATAGGTTTAATGTAATTAGGAGAATGGGGTAATATTCAAAGGAAAACAATTCAGTCAAGCATTGCAAAACATTTCACTTACAAATCAAGTACTAAAACAACATTCTTGCAGATGTGATCATTGTGAAAAGTGTAGTTTGTTGAAAGAAAAATTAGATATTATGTAGACTCTGCAGTTAAACTTGTAACTTTGCCACAGATCTGTAAGTCTTCATTTATGTGTTTGCTTTTTATTTGGTGTTTTTTCAGAATGGATTCCCCCAGAACAATGTTCAAGAACACCATAATAGAACTCCATATCATCTAAGAAGAGCATTAGGTGGAGGGTTTTCAGGTTTTAAGACCACTTCATATGTTTTTGAGGAGTTTAGAGAAGAAATTTCCACCAGTGAAACTGCTGTTGCTGAGGGTAGTTCTAATGGTATTAATGATTTCAGCACAGGGCATCATAAACAATATGAGAACAAAATGTCCAAAAAGATGAAAGTGGGCAATATTATCTCCAGCAAGATTGATCACCCAGTTGGTAAAATGCAGCTGCTTCGTTGTTGCTCTATGAGTTTTCCTACTGTAAAAGCCCTCATGCAGCACATCATTTGGTATCATAAGCAGGATCAGGAGTGTGTACCCTGCCTTGACCCAGCTTGTCCAGTGAAGCTATGGACATCCAACATGAATAGCCATCTCCGTTGCCACACTGTGCATGGGGAATTTAAGTGTCATTTGTGTACTTACTCTGGCAGGAATGCTGTTGCTTTAAGAGTACACGAAAGTGCTCATAGAAAGGTTAGTCACAGATTTTTTTCCCCCCATTTAAAACTACATTGTTATAAATTTACCATAATTACAATATAGTGCCCTGATGTAATGAGAAGACAAAAGTGAATGCTTGAATAACAGAGGTATTTCTGTTGAGTATGCTTTGGAGAGTGGTGATAAAGAAAGTGGTAACATGCACAGAATTTATGATTAGGGAGGAATAGTATGGCATCAGGAGAGGTAGTTTTTTATTTGATGCTTGCTATGAAGAATTTGTGAGAAATACTTGAGAGTGAATTATATTTAGATTAGGAGAAAGCAGATGATATTGTTGACAAAAACCTTGTGCAAGTTGTTGGGAATATATTAAGTTAATGGAAAGCCATTAACTGTAGGGAGGAGTTTTTATCGTGACAAGAAGACATGTGCAAGTAGACAGGGAGGAGGGTAGTAGTTCTCATTAAAGACGAATCTTTTTCAAGGATGTGTGATGTCTTCATGGCTGTTTAATCTGTTTATGGCTGGGGCAGCAAAATTGATGAAGGCAAGGGTCTTAGAGTGGGAGCAGGTCTTCAGCAAGCTGAGGGTATTGGGGCTTGGGAGGTAAATCAGTTGCTGTTAGCCTATGACACTGCTCTGGTGGCAAATTCGAGAAAGAAACTCCAGGAGCTGGTGACAGTTTGGGACCAAGTGTTAAAGGAGGATTTTTAGAATTAGTGTGAATAAGAGTAAGGTGATGCAGTAGGGATATTAGACTTTACAGTTTGAGGGTAAGTCTGATTTAAATGGGGAGGGATAGGGGGAATTGGAATGCTTTAGTTTGCCAGAAGATTTGGCACTGAATGAAATACTGGGAAACTGATGTGAGTTGTGGGTCAGAAGAGGTGGCAAAAGTCCTGGATGCAGTGACGAGTATTAGGAAGAAGTCATTGTCTGTTTGGGTAGAGATGGGGATGTTTGAGAATATAGAAGTCCTAGTGGCATGTTTTGGGCTCAGACTGCAGAAGTGGGTGTATGGTCTGAAAATAGAATGCCAGGGCTATATGCATGAAACACATGAGGAATGATAGTGAAAGAGAGAGGTTTGATCGTAAGTGTCCCTGAGTGCAGAAGAGCAGAAGTGGGTCTATGGGCTGAAAATGATATGCCAAGGCTATGTATGTGTTAAACACATAAGGAATGATAGTGAAAGTGAAAGATTTGATAGTAAGTGGAGTTTGATTGAGACAGCTAATCTTGTAGTGAATTGGTTTGGATAAATGGAGAACATGAGCAAAGAAAGACTAAGAGAGGAGTGAGGGGGATGGGTATACTGAGAAAATGAAAGTATGGAGTCAAAGAAGCTTTTAAGTTATCACTACTTAAATTTTCAAGAGGATAAGAGATGTGTTGGGTGTTGGAATGAAAAGACATTGTTGTACGTGAGAGGGATGACTTGCTATCAGTAGACTGAAACAGGGAATGTGAAATGGTCAAGGAAACCACAAAATGGCTTTTTGGGCATAACTTAATGGGAGTGTTGGTTCTGGTATATTATACATGACAGCTAGAGAGGCTGTTGCTTTTTTGTTCCTGATACTGCCTCCTGTAGCAGAAAATGTTGACGTGAAAAAATATTTTCAGATTTGTGATAGGAGAGCATTAAATTTTTGCATCTTTTGGCATCATTGTTACTAATACTGCCTTGTACACAATGAGGTTAGCATGGTGTAGCTACAGAGATGATATAAGTAGAAATGAACTATAATGAGTGATTTGCTTACGGCAGGGAAGAACTTGATTTGTTGCCTGCAGTATACCTTGGAGAAATGGGTAAAAATTTGCTTATTGAATTATGTGATGGAATGTAGGTTGATTTATTACTGAAGATGGTCATACACTAAATGTATGATGGAAAAGAAAAGGATGAAAGTTACAATGAAAAAAAAAAAGGAGTGTTAGATTTAAGAAGAAAAAAAGTTGACCAAGAAGCAAAGTGACATTATCTTAAGGGCACAAAATGAAGATTTTATAGAGTGCAATTTTCTGAGACTTGATTTTAAGTTCAGAACAAATTCCTAATACCTCTCCAAATTAGTAGACACAGCAGTTTCTCTTTTCTCCTCACTTGGCACTGAACTCTCACCCATTAAATATTGGATATTTCAGGTGGCCCATCAAGTGTTTCTGTTATTTCTGAGTACATATGGAGAAATTTTTTTAGAGCCATGTGACTTGAATATGTATATTAAGATCCCTTTGTTGGCAACTTGTCTTTACTAACATTCTCAATGCTTTCCAAGTCCTCCTCTCATCCCTTATCATTAATGTTGCACCCCATTGTGAATATACTTAGGAAATTATCATTTGATGCTTTAGATGTTTTTTTCATTTTCAGAAATTTTCTTTGAATCCCTTGCCCCGATAAACTTTTTTGTATAAAATCATGGGTCAGTTTTGGAATGCCAGTTTACCTTTTAACAGTTGTTTTCAGTTTCTCCACCCCTTTTTCCATATCTTATATTAAATCTTTGCACCCTTAGATATTTCAACTGCTGGCAGGAAAATGTACTGCCTGTGTCTTTTCTGTTGTACATGAATATATTCTTTAGCTTTTTAACATCAATCATCAAACCATTGTCCTTTCTCTGACCTTTTGTTTGTACTCTCTGCCAGTATAAGCCATATACTGACCCACCATTATTTCACAGAAGCTTCTACAATGATGTGCTATACTTTGGTCATGGAAACTCATTTTTCAATCTTTGCTCCCAAAGTAATTATTTAGCCCTGTAGTTTCTCAAGAAAGGAGAAAGCTATGCTGTCAGAGTATTTGTCAGGCTGAATTATGTACTTTGCCATATCTTCAGTTCATCACACCTGGAACAGAGGGATCAAATGATATTATATCATCTTGTGTATCATGCATATATTGTTTTCATACCTAGATCTGTACATTTAGTGTGTCTGTTGGTTATTATTTATCAAGATTTCATGGAATTAATGTTGCAAATTGATATGGATATGTTAAGTAAGCCCTTTAATGATGGTAATAGATCAGATCTGGAGGGTCAAAGAGAAGGGAGACAGCAATGTAGAGAATACTAAAGACTTGACCAGTTACACATACACAGTTTGCAGTGCATCATTGCAATTATTTACCATACTGAATAGTACATTATCTGGTTTAGAATGAATATTCTCTTCAGTATCTGCAAGGAGATTGAAAGTTTATTACTTTTATTTTCCAGAAATGCTTTTCACAATGGTGGATGGTATGACTACAAAGAAATGAAAGAATTGAGTGGCAGAGTACGGATGGGTTACTATTGTGATGAATATGTAGTGCCATTTGGTACTGAGAATGATCAATGAACAGGATGTGCAGAAATGGTTTGGACATATGGAGAAGAGTAATAGTTGACTGAATAAGGCAATATATGTGTCAAAAGAGGAGGATGCAAGGTGGAGGAGAGACTGAGAAGGTGATGGAAGGATGTAACTAATGAAGCTTTGAGTTATCAGGGACTAAGGGGAGGGGAGACTGAGAAGGTGATGGAGGGATGTGACTAATGAAGCTTTGAGTTATCAGGGCCTGAATATGCAGGAGGTTGAAAAGAGTGCATGGAATGAAGTGAAGTGGAATGACTTGGTATATAGGTGACACTGTGCTGGCTTTGGACTGAACCAGGGCTGTAAAGTGGTCAGGGAAAAGTAAGGAAAGGTTTTTAGGGCTTGACTGTGGATGGAGGCTCTGGTTTTACTGCATTGTGCGTGATGGTTAGAGAATGGATGGAAACAGTTGAGTTCATTCTTTGTCTGTTTTTGATGCTATCTTTGTGTCAGGGACATAGGGAACTAGTATGAAAAAGAAGATAGTAACCAAAGTACAAGTATCTTGAGAGTCATGTATGGTTCACCAATTACCATTTGTTATTACACATTTATTTTGGGGAAGTGATCTCGTCTGTGGTTTAAAATCTGTATTATTTCTCTTACAGAAAGCTGTTCAGGAAATAGATGGCCCTTCAGGACAAAGACTAACAGTAAAACACATGAGGCCTGAAAATCCATCCTTGCAGAGTTCTGGTAGTTGCACTGTATCTCATGAAATAGTTCCAAAAAATGATAAAACCTTGAAGCCTTTATGCAGTCATGCTGAACACAGTAAAAGACTGAACTTGTCCAGTTGTCATGAAATAGACAAAACCAGCCAGAGTTCGTATCAACCCAAAGGAGTTGGTAAAGGGAAAAATCCTTCTGTTTACCAGGTTGAGAAATTTGATTCTACAAAAATCTCTGTATCCTCTGATCACATTAATGAAAATAAGTTGGAAAATGAAGATCATAAATCAACTTGTGAAGATTTTATCATTGAAAAAGCAAGAAAGGCTGTATCTCGTTCATCAGAATCCATAAGAAAAGTGAAGTTTTTCTCATTCAGACAAAGAGGAAAAAAAGAAAAGCTATCATGTCTCAACTCTAAGGTGGAGAAAAAGAAAAACTTAAAAGCCATTCAAAAATGGAAATTAAGCCAAAGAGACATCATGCTCATGAATGATTCTCAAAAAAATGCCTCTAAATCTATAGAGAAAAAGGACATCATGAACAATAAAATTTTAACAAAGAGAAAGATAAATGGATTTAATGGGAAAAGCAAACTGGTGAAGGAATGTTTGTTTGATAGAGGTAAACTTGTGAAAGAAACATACAAGAATACAAACAATATCAAAAAATGGGCCTCTTGTATTCCAATTAAAAGTAATTATAATGAAGCATGGAAGAAAGTAGAGAATTCTACATTATCTGAGATCACAGTAAATGAAGAGAAAGATGAAACATCTTCAGTAGAGGTGCTTAGCACAGTGGAAAATGCTCTTAACCTTTTCCATGAGTCTTTGAATGTAGGTTTGAAGAGGCATATAGAAGAGAAATATGAACTTGACTCGGGTAAATCTCAGTCAGACATGAAGGTCCAAGCTAATGGAACTCAGAGTAGTAACTATACTTGTCCACTGTGTGTGGATTATTTTGACACACCTGATAGACTACTCTGTCACTATGTATACCAACATGCACATCACTCACCCTATATTTGCAAGTTTGAAGGATGCCCAGTTTTGCTTAAAAAGCGAGATTCCTGGAAGCACCTCATTGGTCATCTCTACAGAAAGTCCTTCAGGTGTCACCTATGCTCATATTCCCATCAAAGTCTCCCAATGTTAAGGCATCATCTGTTTTGCCACTCACAGGTGTGTTGATTCAGACTAACCATCAAATCTTTGGGAGTATAAATGGTAACATATTGCCATAATACCCATGATCCAGGTATGGGGGTATCCTAGGTTCATTATTTTTCTATCTGTGTTATTAACTATTTAAGCATTACAGTATATAGGGAAGTGTTCTACTCCAGAAGGCCCCAGCTCTTGAAATCTCTCTGCTACCATACGATTTCTTGTGCTTTTTATATATTGTTAGCATTTGCAATTTCACCTCATAGTTTATTCCATTCATCTCTTTCTCTCTTTTTTTTTATTCGTTTCTTGGTGTTTCATAACTTTTCCAAGATTTTAGTGAAGACTATAATTAAGGGGGTGAAGGTACAACATATGACATGGTGTCAAAAGGGTCTTGTTGATAGTATATACTCTAAGGGAATAGAGAAATAGCCAAGAGAGAATTTTGCACATCAAATATGTTGATATAGACACATTAGATGTGTTACTATAGAATTTTGCACTTCAGATATATTATGATTATGTATGGTTTTATAATCTGATGCAATACCAAAATTAAAGCATAGATTATGAGTATGGTTAGATGTAGAGGAGTAAATTGAAAATGTGTACATTTCTAACTTAAGCTCTGGCCTGACATTACAAAAAGCAGACATACCAACCCTCTGCTGGGCTTGAAGCCACATAACCAACAAAACATTTTAAAACCTTATCCTGTCCGCTCAGACCGCTTGTTTTGTTCATTGACATATTTCTTTGTGCTGGTACCTTCTTTAAGATGAGCAGTCCATGTTCATTAACATATTTCCTTTTGGTGGTACCTTCTTTTTTAAGGTGAGCAGTCCATGTAGTCTTAAGATATTGATTCATGATAGTAGGGACACACTAGCCCCAGCTCTGTGTTGCAGTGGCATATTTCTTTCATAGGAGGCATCTCTGCCTGGACAATGAACTTTTTATCTCTAAATATGGAGCCAAATTGATTAGGTGAAATGTCGATGTTATGATGATAACATCAGCTGGCAGGTTTTGTGGCATGAATGGTGTAATTGAGCTTTTAGCTGACAAAAGCATTTTAGTTACTGATATCAGCAAGAGTTACAGTGACCTAAATCTCTTATTGAGGTCGTGCAATGTTATTTTCAGCCATAACATCACAAAAATGTTGCAAGTTGCTTATTACCAGTTACAGTCCTCCCCATAGCTCATTTGCCACTAGTTCATCTTTTAAAACATAAAAAGGCCATTTTAGTATCATCTAGGATGTAATTTCCTTAACAGTATTCTAAAATGATGACATAGATTTGTATGTCTTGCCACAACAGAATTTTATGTGGGCTATTGTTGTCACCTCTGCACTTCTCTTTCTGATTGTGTCTATCTTTCTGTCTGTCAGTTGACATGTTCTTGATAGGATGGTAATTCAAAAGCAGTACATTTAGAAACCATGTGCTTACACAGTAGGTACCCCATATGGAGGTGATGAATTAGATTTTGGGGCATGCACTAGAATGAATTCTCATACAAAATGAATTAGGACTTTTTAAGTGTTTTATTCCAAGAGTGCTGAATGATAAGTTTACATTTATGTATATTTGTTTTATGATTATACTTGATTACTGTTTCTCATGCCAGTGAGGTAGCTCCTGGAAATAGACAAAGAAATACTCAGCCACTCATGTACACACACTTTTTTTTTTCATACATATTCACCATTTCCCGCATTAGCGAGGCAGCATTAAGAACAGAGGACTGAGCCTTAGAGGAAATGTCACATATTTTATTTTGATTTTATATTATACTTTGTCGGTGTCTCTGGCGTTAGCAAGGTAGCTCAAGGAAACAGATGAAGGAATGGCCCAACCCACCCACATTCACATGTATTAACATACATGCCCACACGCACACATACATTTCAATGTATACGTACATATACATACACAGACAAATAGATATATATACATGTACATATTCATACTTGCTGCCCTCAGCCATTCTTGTTGCCACCCTGCCACACATGAAATGGCACCCCCTCCCCTGCACACATAGGAGATAGCACCAGGAAAAGACAACAAAGGCCACATTTGTTTATACTTAAACTCTAACTGTCACGTGTAATGGTCAGAAACCACAGCTCCCTTTCCACGTCTAGGCCCCACAAAACTTTCCACGGTTTACCCCAGACACTTCACATGCCCTGGTTCAATCTATTAACAGCATGTCGACCACGGTATACCACATCATTCCAATTCACTCTATTTCTTGCACGCCTTTCACCCTCCTGCATGTTCAGGCCCCGATTCCTCAAAATCTTTTTCACTCCATCTTCCCACCTCCAATTTGGTCTCCCACTTCTCCTCATTCCCTCAACCTCTGACATATAAATCCTCAAACATGTCATTTCCAGGACATCCACCCTCCTCCGCACTCCTTTATCTATAGTCCACGTCTCGCAACCATATAACATTGTTGGAACCACTATTCCTTCAAACATACCCATTTTTGCTTTCCGAGACAATGTTCTCGACTTCCACACATTCTTCAAGGCTCCCAGAATTTTCGCCCCCTCCCCCACCCTATGATTCACTTCCGC
>JAUUDZ010065669.1:0-10162 GCA_032361705.1 Panulirus versicolor
AGCTCTAGTTACACCATGAACAGCTGCATGTTACAGGCTCTAGTTACACCATGAACAGCTGCATGTTACAGGCTCTAGTTACATTATCAGCAGCTGCATGTTAAAGGCTCTGGTTTCACCATGAACAGCTGCATGTTAACAGCTCTAGTTACACCATGAACAGCTGCATGTTACAGGCTCTAGTTACACCATGAACAGCTGCATGTTACAGGCTCTATTTGCTTCATGAACAGCTGTATGTTACAGGCTCTAGTTACATTATCAACAGCTGCATTTTACAGGCTCTAGTTACACCATGTACTGCTGTATGTTACAGGCACTAGTTACATCATCAGCAGCTGCATGTTACAGGCTCTAGTTACGATATGAACAGTTCCATGTTACAGGCTCCAGTTACGCCGTTAACAGGTGCTTGTTAAAGGTTCTAGTTACATCAACAGCAGCTGCATGTTACAGGCTCTAGTTACACCATGAATAGCTGCATGTTACTCTGTCTAGTTACATCATGAATAGCTGATTGTTACTGAATCTAGTTAAACAATGAACAGCTGCAAGTTACAGGCTCTACTTACACCATGATGAGCTGCATGTTACAGGCTCTATTTACATCATCAGCAGCTGCATGTTACAGGCTCTGATTGCACTATGAACAGTTGCATGTTAGGGGCTATAGTTACGCCATCAACAGCTACTTGTTACAGGCTCTAGTTACATTAACATCAGCTGCATGTTACAGACTCGTTACACCATGAACAGCTGCATGTTAGAGGCTCTAGTTACATGATGAAAAGCTGCTTGTTACTGGCTCTAGTTACATCATGAACGGCTGCATGTTACTGGCTCTAGTTACCCCATTAACATTTGCATGTTACAGGCTCTAGTTACACCATGAGCAGATGCATGTTACAGGAACTAGTTACAACATGAACTGCTGCATATTACAGGCTTTAGCTACACCATGAATAGTTGCATGTTACAGGCTCTAGTTACACCATGAACAGCTGCATGTAACAGGCTCTAGTTACATCATCAGGAGATGCATGTTACAGGCTCTAGTTACACCATGAACAGCTGCATGTTAGAGGCTCTAGTTGCACCATTAACAACTGCATGTTACAGGATCTAATTATATCATCTGCAGCTGCATGTTATAGACTGTAGTTACACTATGAACAGCTGCATTTTACTGACTCTAGTTACTCCATGAACAACTACATGTTACTGGCTCTAGTTACATCATCAGTAGCTGCATGTGACAGGCTCTAGTCACATCATCAGAAGCTGCATGTTATAGGCTCCAGTTCCACCATGAACAGTTGCATGTTACAGGCTTTAGTTACGCCATCAACAGCTGCTTGTTACAAGCTCTAGTTAACTCAACAGCAGCTGCATGTTACAGGCTCTAGTTACACCGTAAACAGCTGCATGTTAGAGGCTCTAGTTACATCATGAACAGCTGCACGTTACTGGCTCTAGTTACATCTCAAATAGCTACATGTTACTGGCTCTAGTTACACTATTAACATTTGCATGTTACAGGCCCTAGTTACACCATGAACAGCTCCATGTTACAGGAAATAGTTACACCATGAACAGCTGCATATTACAAGCTCTAGTTACACAAGCAACAGTTGCATGTTACACGCGCTGGTTACACCATGAACAGCAGCATGTTACAGGTTCTAGTTACATCAGCAGCAGCTGCATGTTACAGCCTCTCGTTGCAACATGAACAGCTGCATGTTACAGGCTCTAGTTACACCATGAACAGCTGCATGATACTGGCTCTAGTTACATTATCAGCAGCTGCATGTTACAGGCTTTAGTTACTCAGTGAACAGCTGCATGTCACAGGCTCTAGTTACATTATCAGCAGCTGCATGTTACAGGCTCTAATTACACCATGAGCAGCTGCATATTACAGGCGCCAGTCACATGATCAACAGCTACATGTTACAGGCTCTAGTTGCACCATGAACTGCTGCATATTACAGGCTTAGTTACACCATGAACAACTGCTTATTACTGGATCTAGTTACACCATGAATAGTTGCATGTTACAGGCTCTAGTTACACAATAAACAGCTGCATGTTACCGGCTATAGGTACATCATCAGCAGCTGCATGTTACAGGCTCTAGTTACGTCATGAACAGCTGCATGTTACTGGCTCTAGTTACATCTTGAGGTGCTGCATGTTACTGGCTCTAATCAAACTATGAAGAGCTGCATGTCACTGGCTCTAGTTACACATGAACAGCTGCATGTTACAGGCTCTAGTTACATTATGAACAGCTGCATGTTATTGGCTCTAGTTACACCATGAACAGCTGCATGATACAGGCTCTAGTTACACCATGAACAGCTGCATGTTACAGGCACTAGTTACACTATGAACAGCTGCATTTTACAGGTTCTAGTTATACCATAAATAGCTACATGCTACAAGCTCTTTTTACACCATGAACAGCTGCATGTTACAGGCTATAGTTAAATTAGCAGCAGCTGCATGTTTCTGGCTCTAGTTACATAATTAACAGCTGCATGTTACAGGTTCTAGTTTCTTCATGAACAGCTGTATGTTACAGGCTCTAGTTACATTATTAACAGCTGCATGTTACAGGCTTTAGTTACACTATTAACAGCTGCATGTTACAGGCTCTAGTTACATCAGCAGCTGCATGTTACAGGCTTTTGTTACATCATGAACAGCTGCATGTTACAGGCTTTAGTTACATCATGAAGATGCATGTTAATGGTTGTAGTTACATAATGAACAGCTGCATGTTACAGGCTATAGTTACATCATCAGCAGCTGTATGTCTCAGGCTCTAGTTACATTATCAACAGCTACATGTTACAGGCTCTAGTTACTGCATGAGCAGCTGCATGTTACAGGCTGTAGTTACGTTGTCAACAGCTGCATGTTGCAGGTTCTAGTTACACAATGAAAGCTGCATGATACAGGCTCCAGTTACATCATCATCAGCAGCATGTTACAGGCTCTAGTTACACCATGAAGCGCTGCATGTTGCATGCTCTAATTACATCATCAGCAGCTGCATGTTACGGGCTCTAGTTACATCATGAACAGCTACATATTACAGGCTCTAGTTACATCATGAACAGCTCCATGTTATAGGCTCTAGTTATACCATGTACAGCTGCATGTTACAGGCTGTAGTTACGTCATCAGCTGCTGCTTGTTAAGGCTCTAGCTACACAATGAACAGTTGCATGTTACATTCTCTAGTTACGCAGTGAACATCTGCTTGCTACAGGCTCTAGTTACATCATCAGCAGCTGCATGTTACAGCCTCTTGTTGCAACATAAACAGCTGCATGTTACAGGCTCTAGTTACACCATGAACAGCTGCATGATACAGGCTCTAGTTACATTATCAGCAGCTGCATTACGGGCTTTAGTTACTCAATGAACAGCTGTATGTCACAGGCCCTATTTACATTATCAGCAGCTGCATGTTACAGGCTCTAGTTACATCATGAACAGCTGCATGTTACAGGCTCTACTTACCCCACTAACGATTGCATGTTACAGGCGCCAGTCACATGATCAATAGCTACATGTTACAGGCTCTAGTTACACCATGAACAGCTGCATATTACAGGGTCTAGTTACAACAGGAACAACTGCATATTACTGGATCTAGTTACACCATGAACAGCTGCATGTTACAGGCTCTAGTTACACCATAAACAGCTGCATGTTACCGGCTCTAGTTACATCATCAGTAGCTGCATTTTACAGGCTCTAGTTACGCCATGAACAGGTGCATGTTACTGGCTCTAGTTACATCTTGAAGAGCTGCATGTTACTGGCTCTAGTTACACCAAGAAGAGCTGCATGTTACTGGCTCTAGTTACACATGAAGAGCTGCATGTTACAGGCTCTAGTTACTACATCAGCAGCTGCATACTACAGGCTCTAGTTACGCCATGAACAACTGCATGTTGCTGGCTCTAGTTACATCATGAACTGCTGCATGTTATTGGCTCTAGATACACCATGAAGAGCTGCATGATACATGCTCTAATTACACCATGAACAGCTGCATGTTACAGGCACTAGTTACACCATGATCAGCTGCATTTTACAGGTTCTAGGTACAACATGAATAGCTACATGTTACATGCTCTTTTTCACCGTGAACAGCTGCATGTTACAGGCTCTAGTTACATTAGCAGCAGCTGCATGGTACAGGCTCTTATTACTTTATTAACAGCTGCATGTTACTGGTTCTAGCTTCTTCACGAACAGCTGTATGTTACAGGCTCTAGTTACATTATCAATAGCTGCATGTTACAGGCTTTAGTTACACTTATTAACAGCTTGATGTTTCAGGCTCTAGTTACATTATCAGCAGCCGCACGTTACAGGCTCTTGATACATCATGAACAGCTGCATGTTGCAGGCTTTAGTTACACCCTGAAGAGCTGTATGTTATTGGTTCTAGTTACACAATGAACAATGAACAGCTGCGTGTTACAGACTCTAGTTACATCATCAGCAGCTGCATGTTACAGGCTCTAGTTACATTATCAACAGCTGCTTGTTACAGGCTCTAGTTACTTCATGAACAGCATCATGTTACCGGCTCTAGTTACTTTATCAACAGCTACATGTTGCAAGTTCTAGTTACACAATGAAAGCTGCATGATACAGGCTTTAGTTACATCATCAGCAGCCGCATGTTACAGGCTCTAGTTACACCATGAAGCGCTTCATGTTGTATGCTCTGATTACATCAGCAGCAGCTGCATGTTACGGGCTCCAGTTACATCATGAACAACCGCATATTATAGGCTCTAGTTGAATCATGAACAGCTGCATGTTACAGGCTCTATTTGCACCATGAACAGCTGCATGTTACAGGCTCTAGTTATATGATGAACAGCTGAATGTTACAGGCTCTAGTTACATCATGATTGTTGGATGTTAAGGCGCTATTGACAACAACAACTGCTTTTTACAGGCTCTAGTTACATCAACAACAGCTGCATGTTACAGGCTCTAGTTACACCATAAACAGCTGCATGTTAGAGGCTCTTGTTGCATCATCAGCTGCTGTATGCTCTAGTTACATAATGAACAGCTGCATGTTACAGGCACTAGGTACACCATGTACAGCTGCATATTACATGATCTAGTTACCCCATGAACAGTTGCATGTTACAGGCTTTAGTTACACCATGTACAGCTGCATGTTACAGGTTCTAGTTACATCATCTGGAGCTGCATGTTACAGGTTCTAGTTACACCTCGAACAGCTGCATGTTACAGGCTCTAGTTACACTGTGAACAGCTGCATTTTACTGGTTCTAGTTACATCATCAGGAGCTGCATGTTACAGGCTCGTTACATCATCAGCAGGTGCATGTTACAGGCTCTAGTTACTTTATCTACAGCTGCATGTTACAGGCTCTATATACTTCATGAACAGCTGCAAGTTACAAGCTCTAATTACATTTTCAACAGATGTATGTTACAGGCTCTAGTTACACCATGAACAGCTGCATGTTACAGGCACTAGTTACACCATGAACAGCTGCATATTACAGGCACTAGTTACACCATGAACAGCTGCATATTACAGGCTGTAGTTACCCCATGAACAGTTGCATGTTTCAGGCTCTAGGTACGTTATGAACAGCTGCATTTTACAGGCTCTAGTTACATCATCAGCAGCTGCATGTTACAGGCTCTAATTACACCATGAACAGCTGCATATTGCAGGCTCTAGTTACACTATGAAGAGCTGCATATTACAGGCTCTAGTTACATCAGCAGCAGCTGCATGTTACAGGCTCTAGTTACTCAATGAACAGCTGCATGCTACAGGCTCTAGTTACATTATCAGCAGCTGCATGTTACAAGCTGTGGTTAAACCATGAAAAGCTGTATGTTACAGGCTCTAGTTAAACCATGAACGGCTGCATGTTACAGGCTCTAGTTATGCCATGAACCTCTGCATGTTACTGGCTGTAGTTACACCATGAACCTCTGCATGTTACAGGCTCTTGTTACGCCATTAATAGGTACATGTTACACGCTCTAGTTACATCATGAACCGGTGCATGTTACAGGCTCTAGTTATGCCATCAACAGCTGCATGTTACAGGCTGTAGTTACACCATGAACAGCTCCATGTTACAGGCTCTAGTTACACTTTGAACAGCTGCCTGTTATAGGCTTTAGTTAAATCGTCAGCAGCTGCATGCCACAGGCTATAGTTACATTATCAGCAGCTGCCTGTTACGGGCTCTATTTACTTCATGAACAGCTGCATGTTACAGGCTCTAGCTACATTATGAACAGCTGGTTGTTACAGGCTCTAGTTACACCGTGAACCGCTACATGTTACAGGCTCTAGTTACATCGTGAACCGCTACATGTTACAGGCTCTAGTTACACCGTGAACCGCTACATGTTACAGGCTCTAGTTATATCATCAATAGCTACATGTTACAGGCTCTAGTTACACCATGAAGACCTGCACGTTACAAGCTCAAGTTACATCATGAACTGCTGCATATTACGGGCTCTAGTTACATCAAGAACAGCTGCATGTTACAGGCTCTAGTTACACCATGAAGAGCTGCATGTTACAGGCACTAGTTACACCATGAACAGCTGAACATTACAGGCTCTATTTACACCATGAACGGTTGCATGTTAAGGCTCCAGTTACACCATGAACAGCTGCATGTTACAGGTTCTAGTTATATCATCAGGAGCTGCATGTTACAGGCTCTAGTTACACCGTGAACAGCTGCATGTTACAGGGTCTAGTTACACCATGAATAGCTGCATATTACAGGTTCTCGTTACATCATCAGCAGCTGCATGTCACAGGCTCTAGTTACATCAGCAGCAGCTGCATGTTAGAGGCTCTAGTTACATTATCAACAGCTGCATGTTACAGGCTCTATTCATTTCATGAAGAGCTGCGTGTTACAGGATTTAGTTACATTATCAACAGCTGCGTGTTACAGACTCTAGTTACACCATGAACAGGTGCATGTTACAGTCTCTAGTTGAATTATCCACAGCTGCGTGTTACAGGCTCTAGTTACATCAGCAACAGCCGCATTTTACAGGCCCTAGTTACATCATGTACAGCTGCATGTTACAGGCTCTAGTAACTTTATGAACAGCTGCATGTTACAGGTTCTAGTTACACTATGAACAGCTGCATGTTACAGGCTCTAGTTACATCATTCGCAGCTGCATGTTACAGGTTCTAGTTACACCATGAACAGTTGCATGTTGCAGGCTCTAGTTTCGCCATCAATAGCTGCTTGTTATAGGCTCTAGTTACATCAACATCAGCTGCATGTTACAGACTTTAGTTACATCCTGAACAGCTGCATATTAGAGGCTCTAGTTACATCATGAAATGCTTTATGTTACTTGGTTTAGTTCCATCATGAACAGCTGTATGTTACTGGCTCTAGTTTCACCATTAACATTTGCATGTTACAGACTCTAGTTACACCATGAACAGCTGCATGTTATAGGCACTAGTTACACGATGAACAGCTGCATATTATAGGCTCTGGTTACACCATGAACAGTTGCATGTTACAGGTTCTAGTTGCACCATTAACAGCTGCATGTTACTGGCTCTAGTTACATCATCAGGAGCTGCATGTTACAGGCTCTAGTTACACCATGAACAGCTGCATGTTACAGGCTCTAGTTACACGAAATTTTGCATGTTGCAGGTTTTAGTTACATCATCTGCAGCTGCATGTTACAGGCTGTAGTTACATAATAAACAGTTGTATGATACAGGCTCTAGTTACTCCATCAACAGCTTCTTGTTACAGGCTCTAGTTACATCAACAGGAGTTTTTTGTTACATGCTCTAGTTACACCATAAACAGCTGCTTGTTAGAGGCTCTAGTTACATCATCAGCAACTGCCTGCTCTAATTGCTTCATGAACACCTGCATGTTACATGCTCTAGATACATCATTAACAGCTGCTTGCATGTTACAGGCTCTACTTACGCCATCAACAGCTGCCTGTTACAGGCTCTAGTTAACTCACCAGCAGCTGCATGTTACAAGCTCTACTTACACCATAAACACTTACATGTTAGAGGCTCTAGTTACACCATGAATAGCTGCTTGTTACAGGCTCTAGTTACACCATGAACACCTTCATGTTAAAGGCTCAGTTTACTTCATCAGCAGCTGCATGTTACAGGCTCTAGTAACATTATCAATAGCTACATGTTACAGGTTCTAGTTCCACCATGAACAGCTGCATGTTACAGGCTCTAGTTTCACCATGAACCGCTGTATGTTACAGACTCTAGTTACATATTGAACAGATGCATGTTACAGGCTTTAGTTACACCATGAACAGCTTCATATTTCAGTCTCAAGTTACATCATGAACAGCTGCATGTTACAGGCTTTAGTTACGTCATGAACAGCTGCGTGGTACAGGCTTTAGTTCTGTTATGAACAGCTGCATGTTACAGGTTCTAGTTACACCATGAACAGCTGCATGTTACAGGCTCTAGTTATATGATGAACAGCTGTATCTTACAGGCTGTAGTTAAACCATGAACTGCTGCATGTTAAGGCTCTAGTAACATTATCAACAGCTGTATGTTACAGGCTATAGTTACATTATCAATAGCTACATGTTACAGGCTCTATTTACACCATGAACAGCTGTATGTTACAGGCTCAAGTTACATCATGAACAGCTGCATGTTACAGGCTCTAGTTTCACCATGAACATCTGTATGTTACTGACTCTAGTTACATCATTAATAGCTGTATGTTACAGGCTCAAGTTACACCTTGAACAGCTGCATGTTACAGGTTCTAGTTACACCATGAAGAGCTGCATGTTACAAACTCTAGTTATATGATTAACAGTTGCATGTTTCAGGTTCTAGTTACACCATGAGCTGCTGCATGTTAAAGCTCTAGCGACATCAACAGCCGCATGTTACAGGCTCTTGTTACATAATCAATAGCTACATGTTACAGGCTCTAGTTACACCATGAACTGCTGCATGTTAAGGCACTAGTGATATCATCAACAGCAGCATGTTACAGGGTCCAGTTACATTATCAATAGCTACATGTTACAGGCTCTAGTTACACCATGAACAGCTGCACCTTACAAGCTCGTTACATCATGAACAGCTGCATATTACAGGCTCTAGTTTCACCATTAACAGCTGTATGTTACAGTCTCTAGTTATATCATGGACAGCTGTATGTTACAGGCTCTAGTTACAATATGAGCAGCTGCATGTTACAGGCTCTAGTTTCACCATGAAGAGCTGCATATTGTAGTCTCTAGTTAGATCATCATCAGCTGTATATTAGAGGTTCTAGTTACAACAAGAACAGCTTCCTGTTATGGGCTGAAGTTACGCCATGAACAGCTGCATGTTATAGGCACTAGATACA
Organism: Panulirus versicolor; assembly: GCA_032361705.1. NCBI lineage: Eukaryota > Metazoa > Arthropoda > Malacostraca > Decapoda > Palinuridae > Panulirus > Panulirus versicolor. The sequence goes on from JAUUDZ010065669.1 coordinate 9,462, forward strand.
CCATGAACAGCTGCATGTTACAGGTTCTAGTTATACCATGAAGAACTGCATGTTACAAGCTCTAGTTATATGTTGAACAGTTGCATGTTTCAGGTTCTAGTTACACCATGAACTGCTGAATGTTATGGCTATAGCGACATCATCAACAGCTGCATGTTACAGGCTCTAGTTACATAATCAATAGCTACATGTTACAGGCTCTAGCTACAACATGAACAGCTGCATGTTACAGGCTCAAGTTACATCATGAACAGCTGCATGTTAGAGGCTCTAGTTACATCATGAACAGCTGCATGTTACAGGCTCTAGTTACACCATGAAAAGCTACATGTTACAGGCTCTAGTTATGTGATGAACAGCTGCATCTTACAGGCTGTAGTTAAACCATGAACTGCAGCATGTTAAGGCTCTAGTGACGTCATCAACAGCTGCATGTTACAGGCTCTAGTAACATTTTAAAAGCCACATATCACAGGCTCTAGTTACACCATGAACAGCTGCATGTTACAGGCTCAAGTTGCATCATGAAGAGCTGCACGTTACAGCCTCTAGTTACATAATCAATAGCTACATGTTACAGGCTCTAGCTACACCCTGAACAGCTTCATGTTACAAGCTCAAGTTACATCATGAACAGCTGCATGTTACAGATTTAAGTTACATCATGAACAGCTGCATGTTACAGGCTCTAGTTTCACAAT
>JAUUDZ010065680.1:0-10162 GCA_032361705.1 Panulirus versicolor
GTCATGGGACTACCCATAGCTAACAAGATGAATGGTTTGTAACAAGATGTCGAGGACCACATAGGAACGTGTCCATGTTGAGGAAAATGTTTATCAAACTAACTGACAGAAGCATCACTTGCTTCATCATAAACAAAGTTGGCTGTTGATTGCCTCCGCAGAAAAAAAAAAAAGAAAAAAGAGAAAAGATGTTTTCAAAAAGGAAGTCTTTGATAACATCAATGAAAGTTTCTTATTGCACAGACGAAGGGACAAGGAACGTTGATTGAATGTCAGGACATGTTTGGAAACCAGGAGAGGCTGCCTCTCTGTACTCCCAACGAGTCACCAACCCCAGGCAGAGATCCGCCAACAGCAGCTCCCAGATACACAATTACGCTCACAGAGGTGACAGACGCTGCCAAGTGGCCACTGGGGTGAAGAAACTACTGTTTGATTTCGCTCTGAGGCATCTATCATCTTCCCTCACCTCCTCTCTGGTCGGAGCGATATGTTGAACCACAGAATCCCATCCATTTCGGCCATTCCAGTTAGCAAGCCACAACACCAGACAGACACCTTGGAGAACGGTTTTCAATGATGACTGAATGACGCTCCTTCATGCCCTACAACACGTGACATTTATATTCCAAGACCTGGCAGAGAAATGCTAATTATTTACCTCACATAAGCCGCATATAACTTAGGATTTACCAAGGCAGGACACAGAGTCTGGTCAACATTACGATATCTGAACCAGGACTACTGAAATAAACCCTTACTATAAGGAGGGAGTCATGCAGACTGCTTTATGAAACAAAAAGAATAAATAGGGACACTATGAAATGGGTAAGATTTCTTGCTATTAGATTAACTATAAAAGTGATCAAATTCCTTCCTGTGTCCAAGACACAGGCCCAATGTATAAGGGAAAGGGAACCGAGGTGACAGTTTACACAGGTTACCACACAGTGCAAAGAAAAAGGCGGTGATGGCTTCCCTGTTCTCAGATCCTGGGGGACACCAGTGGATGGATGTACATTCAGAACATCAATTACTTTACCCTACCCAAGGTACGATAGATTTCAAACTGAACACTACCTCTTCTGTAGTCTGGATAGGGTTGGTACGCGTGACGGTCACCACTTCACGGCATTATGAGAAGTGAGAGGAATAATGACAGTGGTGGCTATACGTACATCCCCGTTTCAGTGTGGAGACAGACGCAAGAGCTTCGTTCGGAAATAAAAAGGTAATTCATAGTCTGACTTTATCAGAAACAACACGAAAACAACCTTCATTCACACAGTCTTGTCTCATTGCCAACAATATAGACTTATCCGCCCCGGATTAACTCCTTGTTCCCAGAAGTTCAACAAACGCTGCGAATCACAGCCATTCATGAGCTGGCGCAGTGGGTGGGGTGAGGACGCATGCAATTACCTTCTTGGTTTCCATGGCTACTGGGTCTGGCAGCACAACCGCGACTCGGGTTACGGAGAAAATGGATATCTTATTCCCTTGGACAATAATGCTGAGCACGTGTGCAGGAGTCTTCGACTTTCAGCTTAGTCGTAAGCTGTTCTTAGCCTCGTGAAAACAGGGCCAACCATCTCTAATGAGAGTCAGTAATGACGAAGGCGGATAATCATCTCCCACACAGAGAACCATCAAATCTACTTCACTCTCTCCAACACACACACACACACACACACACACACACACACACACACGAGACTTATCAACCGTGCTAATTGTCAAGCACCTTCCTGAAAACTGCACTCGGCACTGGCGGGCTTGGCAAGCCTCGATGCACTATCAAAGATTGTCAACAACCAGCCATTCTGAGGGAATAGTTGCAACGGCACCCCACCACCCAACTCACAGTCCTCAGGCAACTTGCAAGCTGCGGCTGTAACTTCAGACCCACATGAGAACATGATCTCTCTACAGGATTTCTGGCTGTTTACCTCACCTGCAAGATATGTTATGCGTTTGCATGATCCCTCCACACGAGTGTGTACACCTAGTGAGCTGTGCAACAAAGGTGTCTTACCACAGTGGGAGTGAAGGGTTTGGGTTGTGGCCGTATGATCTATTATGTTATGATTCAATACACAGCCTGTCAGATGTGTTACAAAGCCTCGTATCTGCAGAGGTGGGGGTTACGAGGTTAGTGTGGACTAGCTATGACTTATCCTACAGAGAAATGACCTCCAGAAGAGCTGAGTTGATGCTCAGCGTCCGTGATTTCTACATTCTGTATGCAGTGACGTCCTTAAAGAGAATGGGGGGGGCTCGTGTTTTGTACGTGCAACAACCTTTCTGCCATCACGTGATGGAGTTGTATGTTTCACCTATCACTTCAGCCCTCACATCTTGTGTGTTGTGAGAGCAACAGCCTTCGTACAGTAATAACTTTTTACAGGATAATCATATAATGCATTGAGATTAAAACCTCACTTCCTCATTCCATGAAATGATGTGCCTGGAAGAGATACGTAGAGTGTTGTGTGTTGCATTCCATACAAGAGAATCAAATGAATTATAATTGATCAGAGAAGGCCTGTCTGCTATTAAGTAAGCTTTTCTCTATCCGTGAGCAAAAAAAGGGGGAGGGGGGGGGGGGGGGAGGGATCGTCAGACCTCTTGTCATCCAGCCTACAAGACGACCATTATCGCACCTCTGAAACTACATCCCCGAGACATGTAAGAGACACGCCTTCTCCGCCCTCACCACACCACCAATCTCTTCCGCTCTACAAACGTCAAGGATCCCCGATGCCCAAGATGGAACTCTCACACTCAGAGATGCTGCTCAAGTGCCCCTTACACTCACCCCAGAAAGGTAAACGTGCATCACCACTCTCTTAATAGCCTCTGGTCACCGCCGTGGACATGGTTGACTTCCTGGATGCTGCATCAGCCCGAAGTAAGTCGCTGTGAAAGATTAACAAATCAGTGTTATCACACACACACACACACACACACACACACACACACACACACACACACACGCACGCACACACACACGACATGATACATATATTTAAGCTTAAGAGACGGGACAACACGAGTGTAAAACTCCCTCCCCACATACCACATGGAGGTAATTATAAACAGGTGGTCATACACGAGTGTAGAACTCCCTCCCCGTATAGTACAAATAAGGAATTACAAGCAGAAAACTTTACACACACACACACACACACAGTTTACCCAAACTTGATAAAATCAATTTATGTACAACAGTAAAAGTAAAATGCCTGAGACATCTTGTCATTGTACAGTGCTCACGCTTGACCAACGACAGCAACATGAGCAAAAGCCTGATCCTGAGTCACTTACTTCAGGTGGACACTGAAGTCTGCTGTCGTCCTGGTGGTCACCACCGAACTTCAGGTGGACACTGAAGTCCGCTGTTGTCCTAGTGGTCACCACTTAACTTCAGGTGGACACTGAAGTCAGCTGTTGCCCTAGTGGTCACCACTTAACTTCAGGTGGACAATGAAGTCTTTTTGTTCTAGTGGACATAACTTCAGGTGGACACTGAAGGCTCTACATGTGGGAAGTCCATGTGCACTTTATGTAGAGTCCATGTAAATACAATCATTAAAAGATATTTTCTTTAGCCAGATTGATTAGCGAGAGGTGAGAGTGTGGAGTCTCCCCTTGACGGCTGGGCGAGAGAAGAGGTGTGTGTGAGAACCGCATCCGACGATGGCTGAGCCCAGACTGCCACGACGGGTCACTGGTCGGCCAGCTGGAACCTGATGCTGCTCAGCTGATTACCCTACCTCCCCTGCCAGCCTCTCCCTCCCTGTGTGTTCTTGTCTCGCTACCGGCCCTGTCTCCAACAGCACGCCACCAATGACATCCCCAACACTTCTTGGTTACACGCTTGTCCTTCTAGGCATCTTCTGCTCACAGGGGCAAGTTCTGGGTACAGTCTGCACACCACACGGGATCTACTGTCTCCCTCTAATGCCCAAAGCCAAACCCAAGTAGTCTGTCCATCTCTCCATCCAGAGGCTCTCCAGCTAACCCTAGCGGTCTGCCCATCTCTCCATTCCAGAGGTTTTCCAGCCAACCCCAGCGGTCTGCCCATCTCTCCATCGAGAGGTTCTCCAGCTAACCCCACTGGTCTTCCCATATCTCCATACCTAAGGCTTTCCAAGCAACCCCAGCGGCCAGCTCATCTCTCCATACCAGAGGCTCTCCAGCTAACCCCAATACCAAATGCTCCTCAGCCAACCCTAATATTTCTCCCGTCTCTCCAGCTAACTCGAGCTGTCTGCCTACATCCTTCTTCACCAGCAAGATCGAGTCTGACTGGAACTGAGGCCTGGAAGACATACCCACTCGCAAACACATGTAACATTTATACTGTGATTACAAGTACCATTGTACCTCTCTGTGAATACCGACTCCCTGCGCTCTATTTTACTTTTAAAGTCCCTAGCTCCACGTGACGCTTGATAAAGATGAGATGGTCAAGTTTACTCTCCGAAGCGCACACCACAGAGCACAAGGTTCAGCGGGGACGAGGAGCGATGAGGACACAGGGCATGCTAAGGCCTGGCTAACCCGCCCTTACTAGCTAGGAAGGGGCAGAGGGGAACCAGAGGACCTGGCGAAAAGGCCGACTAAGGATTATAGAGGACCAACTATAAGGATCTAAAAGGTCGCCGGCCAAGAGTCAGACGGTCGACCAATGATCAAGTAGAGGAGGCAGTCAGGCCAGGCGGCCTAAGTGGCATCCAATACCTCAAAAGTTCCCCGCTTTTGGGGGAGCGTCAGACAAACCTGGGATTGCAAGAGAATGTAGGAGTTAGAGACAGACTAGATATATCTCTTCCTAAACATTCCTCTCGGTGCGAGTTCCCAGTAGAACGTCCTTCAGCACAAACATCGTATTCTCTCAAGCTCTGGTGATCATGTGAATAACTACTACTGATCTATAAGAACTACCCACCTCTGCCAATGGAGAGACGATCCTCCTTTTCGTTACTCAGGATAAGAACCAATGAGAGTCTATTGTGGTTGTAGGACATAATGCAGCCACTAACGTGACTGTATAGCTCTGATAAGACAAACTTCTTTTTTTTCTGAAGTCCTGTGTCCACACCTTCGATGAAAATAAGTCCACCTCCCGTCGCTGACATGGTCAGCTATACCATTAGCCACTCAGGCGTTATGGGAAACCTAAACGCTACTGGCTGGGTCAAGTTGCGACTGGCTGGTTTAAGCTGCACACTGGCTGGTTTAAGTTCCCACTTGGATGTGTCAGGCTAACATTGGCTAAGTTAAGCTATCATTGACTGGTTTAAGCTGCCACTAACTGGATCAAGCAGCCAATGGCCGTGTCAGGCTGCCAATGCCTGAATTAATCACACCGTCGTGTTCAAGGGTCATTCCGTCGTGTTCAAGGGTCATCCCATCGTGTTCAAGGGTCATCCCGTCGTGTTCAAGGGTCATCCCGTCGTGTTCAAGGGTCGTATCCTCGTAATCATGGGTCGTACTGTCGTACTCAAGGGTCAGATTAGTATAAATAGCACCAAGCATAATTCGAACAGGTTACGACCACTTGATATGACTGTAGATGTCGCTGGGTGAAGGCACAGTGCCCAGGGAGCGAAAGAGGGCAAACTTCGGTTGCACTACAAGTCGTCGAGGAAGGCAAGTGCCACACCTTCTCTGTACGAGAGCCGACCGGAAGAGGAAGACACATCACTTCAGACCGGTTAGCCTGCCGGGACGAGGGTGACCTGTAAAGGTACTGGAAAGGGATACATCATAAGGAAAGTGGCTGGCTACCTCCAGAAGAGCGACTCCCTGTACATGAGAGACGACAGCGGCTCCTGGTTAAGGAAGGTGTATGTGTGTGTGTGTGTGTGTGTGTGGAGACCAAGTTACTGTCTTCTCTCCTCTTACAACAACCTGTAGTAATCTCTCTCTTCCTTTCTGCGTCCTCTCCTCTCTTTCTCTCTACCTTTTCCAAACCTTTGACAGCAGAGGCTACAAAATTCTAAGGAGCCTAAAATAAATCCTTGCTTGATTTGATAGTTATTTATATATTCCAACTCATTTTACCTCTCAGTTTAGATAACCACGACTGGTGATTGGTCTTGCCTGTGCTTTTTCGAATACTCTGATAAATATACTCGCTGAGCTAGACCTGATACCCAAACACCCTACAACCTAACATGGTCCTTCAACATTTCGACGAGTCATATTTCAATCCCTTTTATTTTCTTCCCTCCCTTTTTTTTTTCATGGGTAAGATCCTCCCTCTGAATTGGGGCATTCGTAAATCACTGTCGAGAATTTTAAGGCACGATAGTTGTAAATAAAGATGAGTCGCTTGTCCTCCCTGACATCAAACTGGCTGCTGAGGCTGAGGACGAATATTATGTGTCGTGAAGGAATTGGTCTGGGAGAATAAAGTACAATTGCAGAGGGATGCAACCCTGAACCTGGAATGATTCGACTGTACAGTACCAGTCAGTTTTAACAGCTTGCAGTACACACACACACACACACACACACACACACACACACACACACACATATATATATATATATATATATATATATTAAGTGCCTTGAAGGATCCTAATGCTGACCCCATTACCTACATCAGCTGCTCGTCACACAAACAGGAAAGCAAGACACTGGCTGGGAAGTTTGTCTTTTTATTCCTTTATGTGACCTAACCTTTGACATGACCCTTCAGGGTCATGTCCTTGGTCAGACTTCCATACCACAGGGTCGTACCGGATTACTCAAGGATTGTGTCATCAGACTCAGGAGACAATCATCTACAGTAGAGACTCACAGGAGCACGTCACAAGTGAGACTGGTACAACTTGGCTTTCTCGACATCTTCACCAGCAAATGTAACATAACAATTGTTGGTATGAAATCATACAGACTTCGAGAGAAGAGCATATCACTTCGGTGGATCCCATCCCTTAATCCAGAATTATCAGTCAGTTTCTCACATTTTGTACACTTTCGTAACGCCGCCTCCTCTCAACTTCCTTATCATATCCAGCCGTCACACCCCAAACCTTATTCAGCCTTATCGTTCACACCTCTTCTTATCTCTCTACATTTTATATCCTTTTTCTATCCCTTCACATCCTCTACTGTCTTTCAACCTCATTGGCTGTCTTTCTTCTCGTCCCCATCTCTTCCTGCCCTCTTCCCCTATCCTCTCACCCATCCTCTCCAATCCCACCAAGTTCCAGATGAGAGGCGAATCCCTCTAATTGGCACCAGTAAACTAGTAGGAGTGAAGAGGTGAGAGCCAGGGCCCTGACCATGGTGCTACACGTGGGGACGTTTAGGGACATTTCTGGACGCTTTGGGACGACGGGAAAATCATTGGAATATGTGCAGGCTTATGGGAACACCCAGTTACCTGTTCGGGTGTATGGATATGTGTAGGCACGTGTGAGCAAGTTTGTACACGACGTATGGATGGATATCTGTATGAACACGTAAGGAACTGCCAGAATGCATGAAAACCTTTAAGTAGATATGAGGATATTTATGGAAGTGTGGGGACCATTAAGCAGTAAGGATTAGTTGGTAATTGTGAGAATATGTAGGGAAGTGTGAGGACCATTAAGCAGTAAGGACCAATAGGTAGTTATGAAGGTATGTAGGAAAGTGTGAAATCTGTAGTGAGGACTCTGGGGTACGTCTAGGAAGATAAGAGGCCGTGTGAGGCCGTCTTCAGATCTTTTGTCATGAACGAAGACATTTCCAACCACTCAGAAACTTTAAGGACGTCTGATAAGGTGTACTAACTAAACAAAGAAACGTGTAGACTGGCAAAGAAGAGATCTGAATACTTTATAAGAAAAGTATTTTAGGGTGTGGAATGTAAACGAAGAGAAGAAATTGAACAGAACAAAAAGCAACATGCGTGAAGGAGTTACTGAAGAAAACGTACGATATAATGGATGGGAGCCGTAGATATGGCGATCCATCAGAGGCAGATGGATGAGGCGACCGAAGCCAAGCCCACATCCATAATCCCAGCAAACAATGGCGCGGGCCAAGGTTTATGGAATGAAAACGTGTTAATATTGTTTCAGCATTGATTTATGAAGCCCAGTCCGTCAGATCTCCCTATAAAATAAGATATAGATATGTTAGCAACTGCTAACAATAAACCTAAGGCAACAAATGTGGAGATATATCAGAATAAACAAATGAATATTGCTGAATAAACATAGGCAGATACTAGAATAAACAAATGGATATAATCTTGTGATCACGCAGGGATTGCGACTCTCCTACGCTGAGGACGCCTGAAGCTTGCAGGGTTTCGAGAATGAAAGGAATGAGAAAGTCCTGAGTATTGGAAGAGGTATTTAGTGGGGATCACCTGAGATAGTGAGGTTGAGGTAACATGTAGGGCAGGAGTTAACCTCAGGAGTGGATGAGGCAGGGTTGGAGGTCACCTCCTGGAGAGGTGAGGCAGGGTTTGAAATCACGTCTGGGATAGATGAAGGGATTTTCAGGAGCCATGATGACTACAGCTTGTATTAAACTTCGTGACAAGCTGGCAGCCGGGGGAGGAGTGGACACACGCTGAGAGGGAATGTACAGATAATCTATGCCAATGATGTCTGTAGAGATATTATTGCTGACGGTAGCGCTGGTACAAGGAACTCCTCGGGAGGAATTATGTGAAGTATGAGGGCAGGGTAGACGGGAAGAACGAAGGGGAGTTGATAGTAATGGTGATAGTAATGGCGATAGTAATGGTGTGAGAGTGTGTGATGCATAGGGGAAACGGCCCGGACAACTGATGACCTAATCGAGGCCGACCTACTAACGCTATATATCTATCCAATACCTAGGATGGATGAACAGCTGAGTTGACTGTGGACAGACTTTTGGAACCAGGATTCGAAACTGTGCACTCGACCATGGGCGGCCCATGAATGCGCCACGGTCATGATCGCTAACCGCAAACTACAGAGGTCCATATGTAAGCATTATTGGACTCTGCTTCCTTCTGTTAGACAACCTCATCGAACTTCTTCCTTCAAAGGACTTCATCCTGTCCTTGGGTGGCTGCTATCTACGCCCGACTGACGCAGAGGGTGTAAGAGGGTTCTAGGCATCCCTGAGCTGCTACTGCTTCTACTGTCCACAGTCTACCTTATCAGCCTTTAATTCAACATCTTTAGTCTCTCTCCTCCTTGTCCCCTCTCTCAACCATTCACTATCATACCTTCCTCCCTTCCACTGACTCATGCCCTTCACCCTTACTCCTTTCCCTATTCCCCTACATCATGACTCCACTCCCAGGTCACCCACTGGTTCAACTATCTCACGTCACCCGCTCAAGACCATGTCTGCTTAACACATCACTTGCTCTCCCTCACGCATGGACGCTCTCACGCGCCTCCACGCTCACGTGGCAATACGCATACACACACTCGCATACACTTTTACGCATCCATATCCATTAGTATTTGCATGTCTCTTTATGCAAATGTGTTCACACGAGTATGTCTGCATATTCACATATATTTGTTCACCCATCTTTTTTTTACAAACACGCACACACACACACACAAAATAACTAACTAACTAACTAACTAACTAAACAAGAGCACAGACAAAACAAGGAAATCGCCTTTCCTTTTTTCGACCAAGTTATTCCAGTAAGAAGTGATTGATTGTCCAGACTATATTACAGCTTGTGATGCTCCTGTATCGCTCGATCCTGCTACATCTATTGATCTTGACCCAGTGATCACGACGTTACGACTTTTGGGCCCGATGACACAACTCTTGGGTATTATGGCATGACCTTTGACCTGACCCTGAAGGGTCCTATCATCGTGTTTACAGATCGCACCGATATGTTTAAGCGGTTAATTATAGCAGCATGTCAAACTTACCCAGTGGTAAGAAGAATGATGAATGATGAGAGTTTTTCTTTCATCAGAAGCTGAACGATGATATTCGTTGCAGTACTGGCGGTGCTGGGCTGGGGACGTAGCTGGTGCTGGGCTGGGGACGTAGCTGGTGCTGGGCTGGGGACGTTGCTGGTGCTAGGCTGGGGACGTAGCTGGTGCTGAGCTGGGGACGTTGCTGGTGTTGGGCTGGGGACGTTGCTGGTGCTGGGCTGGGGACGTAGCTGGTGCTGGGC
>JAUUDZ010065691.1:0-10162 GCA_032361705.1 Panulirus versicolor
ATGACCCATGGATTGATCAAGCTCACAATGAACCACAGATTGATCAAGTTGAATAAGAACCATGGATAGATCAGGCTGCTCAGAACCATGGATATTTCAAGCTAACACTGAACCATGGATAGATCAAGCTGATCTTAACCATGGATAGATAAAGATGACAATGAACCATGGATTGATCAAGCTCACGATGAACCATGAATAGATCGAAGTCTCTCTGAACCATGGACAGATCAGGTTGACAGGGAACCATGGATTGATCAAGATGTCACTGAACCATGGGTTTATCAAACTAACAATGAACGATGGAATGATTAACCTGACAAATGGACCAATGATAGATCAAACTGCTCTGAACCATGAATACGTTGAGCTGCTCTGAACCACGGAAAGATCAAGCTAACAATGAACCATGGATTGATCAAGGTGACAGATGAACAACGAACACATCAAAGTGACAATGAATTATGGACAAATAAAACTGTGTTGAACCGTGGATAGATCAAGTTGACAATGAACTATAGATTGATCAAGCTGACAATGATCCATGGATTGATCAAGCTGACAATAAACAATGTTTAGATGAAGCTGACAATGAACCATAGATTAATCAAGCTGACAATAAACCAGAAATTGATCAAGCTGACAATGAACCATGGATAGTTCAAGCTGCTCTGAACCATGAAAAGATGAAGCAGACAATGAACAATGGATAGATCAAGCTGATAAGGAACCATGTTTTCTTCATGCTGACAATGAACAATGGAATGATCAAGCTGATAATGAACCATGAAAAGAGCAAGCTGAAAATGAAGTATGGATTGATCAAGCTAAAAATGAAACACGGAATGATTAAGCTGACAATGAACTATGGATAGATCAAGCTGCTCTGGTCTATGAAAAGATCTACCAGACAGTGAACAATGGAAAAATCAAGCTGATAGTGATCCATGTTTTGATCAAGCTGAAAATGAGCCAAGGATTGATCAAGCTGATAATGAATCATGGATTAATCAAGCTGACAATGAACCAAAGATAGTTCAAGCTGCTCTGAACGATGGAGATATCAAGCTGACAATGAAACATGGATAGATCAAGCTTACAGTTAATCATAGATTGATCAGGATGACAATGAACCATAGATTGATCAATCTGAAAAGGAACCATGGATAGATCAAGCTGCTTTGAACTATGGATAGCTCATGCTGACAATAAACCATGGATAGATCAAGCTTACAATGTACCATGGACAGATCAAGCTGACAATGAACATGGATTGATCAAGTTGACAAAGTACCATGGATTGATCAAACTATCAATGAACCATGAATTGATCAACCTGTCAAATGAGCCAATGAAAGATTAAAGAGCTCTGATCCATGGATAAATCAAACTTCTCTGACAAAGAAATATGGATTGATCAAGATGACAATGAACTAGGTATTGATCAAGATGACAATGAACCATGGATTTATCAACCTGACAAATTAACTTCGGAGAGATGAAACTGAACCATGGATAGATCAAGATGCTTTGAACCATGGATATAAGAAGCTAACAATGAACTATGGATTGATCAAGCTGATAATGAACAGAAGATAAACCAAGTTTAGATCAAGCTGACAATGACCCATGGATCAATCAACCTGACAATGAACAATAGATTGATCAAGCTGACAATAAACAATGGATAAATCAAGCTGAAAATGAACCATACTTTCCTCAAGCTGACAATGAGCCATGGATTGATCAAGCCGACAATGAACCATGGACTGATCAACCTGAAAAATGAACCCTTGATAGATCAAACTGACAATAAACCGCGGATAGATCAAGGTGCTCTGAAACATGGATGGATCAAATTGACAATGAAGTATGGATTGATCACGCTGAAAATGAACCTTGGATTGATCAAGCTGATAATAAACCATGAACTGGTCAAGCTTGAAAATGAACCTTGGGTAGATCAAAGTGACAATGAACTACGGATAGATCAAGCAGTTCTGAACTATGGGTAGATCAAGTTGACAATGAACTTTGAATTGATCAAGCTGACAATGAGCCATGGAATGATGAAGCTGACGATGTACCATGTATTGATCAAACTGACAATGAACCAAGAATTAATCAAACTTAGAATGTATCTGAATTTAAATCATGGATAGATATGGTGCTTTGAACCTTGGATAAATCAAGTTTACAATGAACAATGGATAGATCAAGCTGACAATGAACAATGGACTGATCAAGCTGACAATGAACCACGGATTGATTAAACTGATAATGAACCATGAATAGATCAAACTGACAATGAACCATGGATTGATCGTGCTGACAATGAATCAAGGATTAATCAAACTGACAATGAACCATGGATAGATCAAGTTGCTCTGAACAATGGATAGTTCAAGATGACAATAAACCATGGATTGATTAAGCTGACAATGAATCATGGATAGATCAAGCTTCTCTAAACCTTGGATAGATCAAGCTGACAATGTACATTGAATAGATCAAGCTGACAACGAACCATGGGCTGATCAAGCTGATAATTAGCAACGATAGATTAAGCTTCTATGAATCATGGATAGATCGAGCTGAAAAATGAACCTTGGATAGATCAAACTGACAATGAACCACGGATAGATCAAGGTGCCTTGAAACATAGATAGATCAAATTGACAATAAAGTATGGATTGATCAGGCTGACAATGAACCTTGGATTGATCAAGCTGATAATAAACCATAAATTGATCAATTAAAGTGACAATGAACCACGGATAGATCAAGCTCCTCTGAACTATGGATAGATCAAGTTGACAATGAACTTTTGAATGATCAAGTTGACAATGAACCATGGAATGATGAAGCTGACGATATACCATGTATTGATCAAACTGAAAATGAACCAAGGATTAATCAAGCTGAAAATGTATCTCAATTTAAATAATGGATAGATAAGCTGCTCTGAACCTTGGATAAATCAAGTTTACAGTGAACAATGGATGGATCAAGCTGACAATGAACCATGGATTGATCAAGCTGACAATGAACCACAGATTGATTAAACTGGTAATGAACCATGGATTGATCAAGCTGACAATGAACCAAAGATGGTTCAAGTTGATCTGAACGATGGAGATATCAAGCTGACAATGAACCATGGATAGATCAAGCTGATAATTAATCATATAATGATCAGGATGACAATGAACCATAGATTGATAAAGCTGAAAAGGAACCATGGGTAGATCAAGCTGCTTTGAACCATGGATAATTCATGCTGACAATAAACCATGGATAGATCAAGCTTACAATGTACCATGGATAGATCAAGCTGACAATGAACTATGGATTGATCAAGATGACAATGAACCATGGATTGATCAAACTAACAATGAACCATAGATTGATCAACCTGTCAAATGAGCCAATGAAATATCAAACAGCTCTGAACCATAGATACATCAAACTGCTCTGTCAAAGAAATATGGATTGATCAAGATGACAATGAACTATATATTGATCAAACTGACAATGAACCATGGATAGATCAAGCTGCTTTGAACCTATCAAGTTAACAATGAACTATGGATTGATCAACAATAAGGTATGGATTGATCAGGCTGACAATGAACCTTGGATTCATCAAACTGATAATAAACCTTAAATATATCAATCTGAGAAATGAACCTTCGATAGATTAAAGTGACAATGAATTTCGGATAGATCAAGCTCCTCTGAACTATGGATAGATCAAGTTGAGAATGAACTTTGGATTGATCAAGCTGACAATGAATCATGGATTGATCAAGCTGACAATGAGCCACGGATTAATTAAACTAGTAATGAACCATGAATAGATCAAACTGACAATGACCCATGGATTGATCATGCTGACAATCAATCATGGATTGATCAAGCTGACAATTAACCATGGATAGATCAAGCTACTCTGAATAATGCATAGTTCAAGATGAAAATGAACCATGGAATAATTAAGCTGATAATAAATCATGGATAGATCAAGCTTCTCTAAATATCGAATAGATCAAGCTGACAATGTACCATGGAGAGGTTAAGCTGACAACGAACCATGGGTTGATCAAGCTGATAATTAACAACGATAGATCAAGCTTCTGCATGTCTTGATCAGGCTGACAATGAACCCTGAATTGATCAAGTTGACGATGAAAGATGGATAGATCGAGCTAACAATGAACCATCGATCGATCAAGTTGACAATGAACCATGGAGTGATCAAGCTGACAATTGAACTTTGGATAGATCAAACTGACACTGAACCATGGATAGATAAAGCTGATAATGGACCACGGATTAATCAAGCTGACAATGAATCACAGATTGATCAAGCTGACAATGAACCATGGATAGATCAAGCATTTTTGAACCATGGATATATCAAGCTAACAAAAAAACAATAGATAGATCAAGCTGACAATGAACCATGGATTGATCAAGCTGGCAATGAACCATGGTGTGATCAAGCTGATAATGAACCACAAATTGATCAAGCTGACAATGAACTATGGAATGATCAAGCTGACAATGAACCATGTTTACATCAAGCTGACAATGATCCATGGATTAATCAAGCTGACAATGAACCATAGACTGATCAAGCTGACAATGAACCATGGATAGATCAAGATGCTCTAATGAATGAAAAGACCTTCCAGAGAACAATGGAAAAATCAAGCTGATAATGAGCAATGTTTTGATCAAGATGACAATGAACCGAGGATTGATCAAGCTGATAATAAACCATGAATAGAACAAGTTGACAATAAACCATGGATTAATCAAACTGACAATGAACCATGGATAGATCAAGCTGCTCTGATCCATGAAAAGATCTGCAAGACAATGAACAGTGGAAAAATCCAGCTGATAATGAACCATGTTTTGATCGAGCTGATAATAACCCAAGGATTGATCAAGCTGATAATGAACCATGAATAGAACAAGCTGACAATAGACCATGAATTGACTAAGCTGACAATGTATCAGGGATTGATTCAGCTGACAATGAACCATAGATAGATCAAGCAGCTCTGAACCATGGATAGATAAAGATGAAAACAAACCATGGATATATCAAGCTCATAATGAAACAAGGATAGATCAATCTGCTCTGTGCCACGATTTGATCAAGCTGAAAATGAACAATGGATAGATGAAGCTGACAATGAACCATGGATTGATCAAGCTGTTCTGAACCATGGATAGACAAAGTTGACAATGTACTATGGATTGATCAAGTTGACAATGAAAAAGAGATATATCAGTCTGACGATAAACCATATATAGATCAAACTGAGAATGAATCATGGATTGATCAAGCTGACAATGAACCATAGATTGATCAAACTGAAAAGGAACTATAGATAGATCAAGCTGCTCTCAACCATGGAGAGTTCCAGCTGACAATAAACCAAGTATAGATCTAGCTGACAATGAACCAGGGATAAATCAAGCTGACAATGAACCATGGATTGATTAAGATGACATTGAAACATCGATTGATGCAACTAATAATGAACCATGGATTGATTAAGATGACACTGAACCATCGATTGATGAAACTAACAATGAACCATGGATTGATCAAACAGACAAATGAACCAATGATAGATCAAACTGCTCTGAATCATGGATAGATCGAGCTGCTCTGAACCATGGAGAGATCAAGCTGACAATGAAACATGGATTGATCAACAAGACAATGAACCATGGATTGATCAAGCTGACAAATGAGCCTTGGATAGATCAAAACAGACAATGAACCATAGATAGATATAGCTTATTTGAACCATGGGTAGATGAAATTGACAATGAACTATGGATTGATTAGGCTGACATTGAACCATGTATTGATCAAGATGCTGATGAACCATATTTAGATCAAGCTCTTAATGAACCATGGATTAATCAAGGTGACAATGAACCATATATTGATCAAGCTGACAATGAACCATGGATATATCAAGCTGCTCTGAACCATAAATAGATCTAATAGACAATAAACAATGGATAGATTAAGCTGACAATGAACCATATTTTCATTTAGCTGATGGTGAACCAGATCAAACTGATAATGAACTATGAATAGATCAAGCTGAAATGAATCATGGATTCATCAAGCTGACAATGAACCATTGACTGATTGAGCTGAATATGAATAAGGGAGATATCAAGCTGTTCTTAACAATTGATATTTCTAGCTTACAACGAACCATGGGTTTATCAAGCTGAGAATGAACCAAGGATTGTTCAAGCTGCTCTGAACCATAGAGAGATCAAGCTGACAATGAACCACGGATAGATCACCTGATAATTAATCATGGATTGATCAAGATGACAGTGAACCATAGATTGATCTAGCTGTAAAGGAACCATGGATAGATCAAGCTGCTTTAAACCATGGATAGCTCAAGCTGACAGTGAACCATGGAGAGATCAAGCTTACAATGTGCCATGGATAGATCAACCTGACAATGAAACACTGGTTGATCGAGATGACAATGAACTAGGGATTGATCAAACTAACAATGAACCATGGTTTGAACCTGTCAAAAGAACCAATGATAGATGAAACTGCTCTGAACCATGGATACATTGAGCTACTCCGAACCATAGATAGATTAATCTGACAAAGAAATATGGATTGATCAAGATGACAATGAACTATGGATTAATCCAGCTGACAATGAATCATGGACTGAACAAGCTGACAAATTAATTTCGGATAGATCAAACTGACAATGAACCTTGGATAGATCATGATTATTTGAACCATGAATATATCAAGTTGACAATGAACTATAGATTGATCAAGCTGACAATGACCCGTGGATTGATCGAGCTGACAATGACCCACGGATTGATCAAATAGACGATAAACCCTCTTTAGATCAGGCTGACATTGAACCATGGATTAATCAAGCTGACAGTGAACCATATATTAATCAAGCTGACAATGAATCATGGGTAGATCAAGCTGCACTAAACCAAGAATTGATCAAACAGACAATGAAAAATGAATAGATCAAGCTGAAAATCAAACCTGTTTTGCTCAAGCTGTCAATGAACCATGGATTGATCTAGCTGATAATTAGCCATGAATAGATCAAGCTGACAATGAAACATGTTTTTTCTCCAGCTTATAATGAAGCATGGATTGATCAAGCTGACAATGAACTATGGATGAATCAAGCTGCTCTGAACAATGGATTGTTCAAGCATACAACGAAATATGGAATGATCAAGCTGACAATTAACCAAGTATAGATCAAGCTGCTCTGAACCATGGATAGATCAAGCTGACAATGAACTATGGATTGATCAAGCTGAAAATGAACAATGGATTGATCAAGCTAACAATTAAAGATTGATAGATCAAGCTGACAATGAACCATGGATTGATCAAACTGATCATAAACCATGGGTAGATCATGCTGATCCTAACCATGGATAGACGAACATGACAATGAACCATGGATTGATCAAGCTGACGATGAACAATGTATAGATCAAGCTGTTCTGAACCATGGATAGATCAAGCTAACAATGAACCAGGAATTGATCAAGATGAAAATTAGCCACGGATTGATTAAACTAACAATGAACCATCGATTGATCAACCTGACAAATGAACTAAGGTAGATCAAACAGCTCTGAACCATGGATAGATTGAATTCTCTGAACCATTGACAGATCAAGCTGACAATGAACCATGGATAGATAAAGCTCTTCTGACCCATGGATAGATCAAGCTGACATTGACCATGGATTGATCAAGATGACAATGAAAAATGGATTGATGAAACTAACAATGAACCATGGATTGACCAACCTGACAATTGAACCAATGGTAGACCAAACTGCTCTGAACCATGGATAGATTGAGTTGCTCTGAACCATGGACGGATCAAGCTGAAATTGAACCATGAATTGATCAAGTGACAAATAAACCTTGGATAGATCAAAATGACAATGAGCCATGGAAAAATCAATCTGCTTTGAACCATGTATTGGTCAATTTGAGAATAAACTATAGATTGATCAAGTTGACAGTGAACCATGGATTGATCAAACTGACAATGAATCATATTCATATCAAGCTGACAATAAGCCATGGATTAATCAAGCTGACAATGAAACATGGATTGATCAAGCTAACAATTAACCATGGATAGATGAAGCAGTAAAAAAACCATAGATTTATCAAGTTGACAATGATATGTGGATTACTCAAGCTGATAATGAAAAATGGATTGATCAACCTAACAGTGACCCATGTATAGATCAAACTGAGAATGACCTATGGAATGATCAAGCTGACATGCACCATAGATTGATCAAGCTGAAAAAGAACCATGGATAAATGAAGCTGCTCAGAACCATGGATAGTTCAAGCTAACAATGAACCATGGATAGATCAAGCTGACATTGAGTTGTGGATAGATCAATCTGACAATGAACCATATATTGATCAAGATGACAATGAACCATGGATTGGCCAAACTAACAATGAACCATGGATCGATCAACCTGACAAATGAACCAATGATAAATCAAACTTCTCTAAACCTTGGATAGATCGAGCTGACAACGAAACATGGATTGATCAATCTGACAATGAACCATGGGTTGATCAAGCTGACAATGGACCATGGATTGATCAAGCTGACAAATGAACCTTGGATACATCAAACTGACAATGAACCATGAATATATCATGTTGACAATGAACCATGGATTGATCAAGCTGACAATGAACAAACGATAGATCAAGCTGCTCTGAACCATGGAGGAATTAAGCTGACAATGAACAATGGTAGATGAAACTGACAATGAACCATTCAGTGATCAAGCTGATAATGAACCATGGATTGATCAGGCTAACAATTAACCATGGATAGATCAAGCTGTCAAAAAACCATAGATTGATCAAGTTGTTTTGAACCATGGCTAAATCAAGCTGACAATGAACTATGGATTAATCAAGCTGATAATGAAAATGGATTGATCAAGCTAATAATGACCCATGTATAGATCAAGCGAAGAATAACCTATGGATTGATCAAGCTGACATGCACCATAGATTGATCAAGCTGAGAAGTAAACATGGATAAATCAAGCTGCTCGGAACCATGGATAGTTCAAGTTAGCAATGAACCATGGATAGATCAAGCTGGCAATGAACTATGGATAGATTAATCTGACAATGAACCATGTATTGATCAAGATAACAATGACCCATGGATTGACGAAACTAACAATGAACCATGGATCCATCAACCTGACAAAAGATCCAATGATAAATCAAAGTTCTCTAAACCATGGATAGATGGAGCTGCTCTGAACCATGGAAAGATCAAGCTGACATTGAAACATGGATTGATCAATCTGACAATGAACCATGCGTTGTTCAATCTGACAACGGTCCAAGGATTGATCAAGCTGACAAATGAACCTTGGATAGATCAAACTGACTATGAACCATGGATAGCTCAAGCTGTTTTGAACAATGGATACATCAAGATGACAATAAACTATGGAGAGATCAGGCTGACAACGAACCATGGATTGATCAAACTGACAATGAACCAGGGGTTGATCAACCTGACAAACGAACCATAGATATATCTAACTACTCTGAATCATGGATAGATCAAGCTAATCTGAACCATGGGTAGATCAAGCTGACAATGAACCATAGATTGATCAAGATGACAAACGAACCTTGGATAGATCAAAATGACAATGAACATGGATTGATCAAGCTGACGATGAACCGAGGATAGACAAACCTGCTATTTACCATGGATAGATCAAGCTGACAATGAACCATGGATTGATCAAGCCGACAATGAACCATGGATTGATCAAAATGACTATAAACAATGGATAGATCAAGTTTATCTTGACCATGGATAGATCAAGATGACAATGAATCATGGATTGATCAAGCCGACAATGAACCATGGATTGATCAAAATGACTATAAACAATGGATAGATCAAGTTTATCTTGACCATGGATAGATCAAGATGACAATGAATCATGGATTGATCAAGCCGACAATGAACCATGGATTGATCAAAATGACTATAAACAATGGATAGATCAAGTTTATCTT
>JAUUDZ010065702.1:0-10162 GCA_032361705.1 Panulirus versicolor
GAATGCGTGGGAAGAATTCTTTCTCCCCTATCTCTAGGGATATATATATATATATATAAAATGGAACCATGTTGGCTGAAATAAAAAAAATAAAATATTCAAACAAGATATCACAAATGAAGTACAGATATAGTTTAGGTTAATGGGAGAGAATCATCAATAGTATAAGTAAAGTGAGAATTAATGAATAGTAGGAGACACCTATAGACAGACTACACAAGAAGCAGAAGTTACATGCGCAGTAATTATATCACAGTAAGGTTTCTGCAGAGGCCCACAATGGACATGCATTTACGACATGGGAATTAAATACAAAAATTCATTTACCAAATGGAAACATCAAAGGACTCCAATGTATATTACCATGAGTTTCAGTCATAATATGGTTATAGTTCATATCTTGATAAACTTTGGATTATTCAGTCCAAGCTTGAAATTTATATCTGACAGGACAATTGCATACTGCTTCTCTTTCTCAGCAGTTATGCCTGTCATAATATCCTCATCTACCTCTTCCTCTTTCTTCTCACCATTGTTGTTGTTATTCTTCTTCTTCTTCTTTTTCTTTTTCTCCTTCACTGGCTCATCATCATCATCTTCATCCTGTAAATGTAATCAATGAGTGACATAAGTTAAGACTTGGATAATACAACAGTCCTGTGCAGAAAACCTCTAGGTATCTGCTTCAGAGGAAAGTATGAGAAGAAAAATTATAATTGAAAATCTTTACAAACCATAATACACCTTCCAATTCAACTAAAAACAAATATCTACCAAGAATCTTCACCAAAAGTACTTCCAAATAGGAAGAATTAACAGACACATTAAATATCAAACTTAAAAATGTCATCTGAGAATTCTTCCGAGCCCACATGAAGAAAGGTTAGTAAAATTTAGTAACGATGTTTTCCAACCATCCTTTACTTTACATTGCCCACACCCCAAGAGAACAATACTGGTCCACAAAACCAGTGCCAAAGACTAATCATAGGAAGCTGCCAATCTACAACCAATATAAAGAAAGAACTGTATAGCTGCTAGATTCAAATTCCAAATGGCAGCATCTTAAGTGGAAGTCACTCTGCCTAGAATGAACAAGAATGTATCTCAATAACACATGTAAACCAATATGAAAGTGACAAACCTTTTCTGCCTATTTAAACTAAGTAAAGTTATATAAAAGCTGATGTTTTCTAAGCATGACAACTCGCTATGCATGTACATGTACTCTAAATCATATTGGAAGCTGGTCTTTTAACTAAACTACAAAGTCCCTCAGTTATTACAAGTTCATATCAACATAATAACATGTTCTTTGCCAATCGACAAAATGCCATTGAAATAATGGAAATTACTCAGTGAACTGAGTAATACTGATATCTTTGTTCTTTTGTACACAACTGCTTCTCCTACCTTAATGAGATAGCATAAGGAACAGACAAACAATGGCCTCCTTTGCACAAATCCATTGTCTGTCATATATAATGCACCAAAAAACAGAGCCTACCATCCACAGCCAAGTTCTATAGACTATTACACAATTTAGACCAGCTGCCCCTCTCCCTAATATGTAACACTGATCCAATTCATTGTTTCCCAGGCATACCTTCTGACACTTCAAACTCTGAAACCCTAAAGCCTCTTTCACCCAATGCTTGCATTTCTTTCCTTTTTTCATCTACCCCATCCTCTTCTGCTATGTAGACTTTTGACTTTTCACTTTTCCTCTCCTCTTGTCCAAGACATTTCAGCACACCGTTTACAGCCACACCTCTCTCTTACACTGTCATTCCTTACAAGATTCTCTCTTACACTGTCACTCCTTACAAGATTAACCTGCCTCACACCTTGTATTGCCTTCAGGTATTTCATTTCCAACATGTCCATCCTCATCCATTCTTTTGCATTCAGGTCAGAAGACGCCATTCCACACAAAGCTTGGTTAAGCTGTGAGTGAAAAGTTACCTTTGTCAACGCAGTATTATTAGAGTACACTCGTCTAAGAACTTCTCATCCTAAAGGAGTCAATATTTCCCAAAATACTGACTGTAGTGCAGCCTTGAAGCTGATGGAATTCCTGAAGAGAACTCTACAGTGATATAGTAATAGTGAATGTTAAAAGGCAATGATATGAGTTTGCTGAGTGTACCCGGTAAGTTGTATGGGATTTTGGTGACTGAGAGGATGGAGACATGAGCATCAGATTGGGAAGAAATAATGTGGTTTCAAGAGAGGTTGTGTAGATCAGGTGTACACTCTGAAGAATCTGTGTGAAAAATACTTATATAAAAGGAAAGCTTTGTATATGACATTTAAGAATCTAGGGAAAGCACACGTGGAGGGTGTTAAAAATTTATGGCATGGAAGTAAAGCTATTTGACATAGTGAGGAGCTTAAACCAAGGGAGTAAGGGATTTGTGTGTTCAGGATGAGAGGAGGGAGAGTGGATCTGTGGTATGTATGTGATGTAACAATGGCTGTTTAAACTGTTTATAGATGTGATAATGAAGGAGGTGAATGAACGGTTTTTGAGAGGGGCATGTTGGCAGACAGTTGGGAGTGAGAAGTGCCTGGGAGGTCAGTCACTTTCTCCACTGATAACAAGGCACTAGTGGCAGATTTACGTGAGGAATTGCAGAATCTGGGGTTTGAATAGGGGAGTGTGTAGATAAAGCCAAGAGTAATTTTAAGTAAAAGGAAGATTATTAGAGGAAAAACCTTGAAGAAGTAGAGTGTCATTGATACCTGGGAGTGGACGTGGCAGAGTCAAATCTTGGGAGCTGAAGTGAGCCATAAGGTAGGTGAGGAGGAAATAGTTCTGGGCACATTGAGGAATATATGTGGAAAGATGGGTCAATCTCTGTAAGGGAAGAGATGGGTATGTATGATGGTACAGTAGTCCTCTCAATGTTGTATGAATATGAGGCTAGGGCCCTTGATGACAAAGTATGAAAGGATGAATGTGTTATAAATGAATATAAATGAAAAGTTTGAGGACAATACATGGTGTGAAGAGGAAGCTGAAGTGAACCACAGGAAAGATGAGGGGGCATAGGTCTTGGACACAGTGAGGAATGTGTCTTAAAGGGCAAAATAAGGTGTACTGGATGGTATAGTAGCCCTGTCAGTGCTGTATGGATGGGAGGTGTGGACCTTACACAAAAATGTAAAGGATAGGGTGAATGAGTTGGAAATGAAAAGTCTGAAGACAATATGTGTAGGGAAAGTTGAAAGAATAAGAACTGATAAGGTAAAGAAAGGTGTGGTAGTAAGAGGAGTATATATGAGAGAACTCAATACTTGTGCTGAAATAGTTTGGACATATGAAAAAGATGAGTGAGGAAAGAATGATTAAGAAGATATACATACCAGAAATAGAAGGAAGTGGGAAAAGGAAGAAACTAAGGAGGAAGAAGAATGATGGAGTGACAGATGCCCTGAAGGTTCAAGGCCTAAATGTGCCTGAGGTTGCAAGTCATGTAAGGGATAGAGGGAACTGGAGCGATGCTGTACACTGGAGGTGACATGCTGTCGATGGACTTCATAGGGCATATGAAACAGTTGTGAGAAACTATGGAAAGGTCTGTGGGGCCTGATTAATGATAGGGGGCTCTGGTTTTGATGCATAATATATGACAACTAGAGAGTGGATGAGAACAAATGAGGTAAAATCTTCATCTATCCTCTTACTACATGGCAAATGCAGAAAATGGTGAACATTTATTGTTATTCATTATACTTAACAGCTGTTTTTCACTCCATCCTTCCACTTCCCATTTTGTCTCCTGCTTCTCCTTGCTCCCTCCACCTCTGACACATATATTCTCTTTGTCAATCTTTCCTCACTCATTCTCTCCATATGACCCAACCATTTCAACACACCCTCTTCTGCTCTCTCAACCACACTCTTTTTATTTCCACACATCTCTCTCATCCTTTCATTACTTACTCGATTAAACCACCTCACACCACATATAGTCCTCAAACATTTCATTTCCAACACCTCCACCCCCCTCCATACAACCCTATCTATAGCCCATGCCTCACAACCATATAACATTGTTGGAACTACCATTCCTTCAAACATACCCATTTTTGCACTCCGAGATAAAGTTCTTGCCTTCCACATATTCTTCAACGCTTCCAGAACCTTCACCCCCTCCCCTACCTTGTTACTCACCTCCACTTCCATGGTTCCATCCGCTGCTAAGTCCATTCCCAGATATCTAAAACACTTCACTTCCTCCAGTTTTTCATGTTCTTATACATCATTCTTGTTTTGAGCCAAGCAAGTTAATCTCTATCTCTCACAACCAGATCCTGAATATTCACCCAAAACATTTTTGACTTGTGAGCTAAGCAAGTTAATCTCTATCTCACACAACCAAATCCTGTATATTCACCCAGAACATTTTTGACTTGTGACGTGTAAACCTTGTATTTGAGACACATTTGAAAAAAGGGAAATTTTTACCTTAATATTTTTACCCTGGCACCTATAAATATATATGATGCCAGAGTAATCTCTCTACCTGTATATATATGAATTTAGATTTTAAACCATAATCCCAAGGCTAAGTTCTAGGTTGAGGTATGAGAGTTAGGGGGTTATGGATACGGAATGCCTTTACAGGGCATATCATGCTCAGTTGCCTTCCAGGCATTAGAGAAGGAAGTATTACATATTTTTTGTAGATGATGCCTCTTATCAATGAAACTGAATTCGAGACATGGATTGTGTCTTTGATTGTAAATACAGAAGCAAAAAAGTAATTTAATATTATTACCAATGCTTTGTTGTCTTGAACCAAATCACTGTTTTCATAATTAATGGATTTATCATCAACTGGCTTATGACCCTACATTCTGACATAACTGTAAAACTCCTTAAGGTTTTTTTTACTATCTTCAGCAATATACACTTCATATTGATGTTTACTTTGTCATATGACTCTTACTTTCTCTACGCAACTTTACATAGTTTACTTTATCACGTTGGTTACTGGCTCCGAGTTTCTCATGAGCTGCTTTGTTAGAGAACATGCACCTTTCTATTTCACCACTCCTCCATTTTGGTTTCATTTTAGAAATAAACCATCTACTATGAATTGGTATATGTTCCCTCTGCAGCTTTTAGGTTTTTATGAAGCTTTTCTAAGCTACATTCATGTCAGTTTCATTGGCTATATCATCCCACGTTTGCCTGTCAAGAGCAATGAGACCAATAAAATTTGCTCATTTAAAATTGGGTACTTTTTCACGACTGTCATACTGACCTACACTACATGCAGTGTTGAAAGTGACCTTCAAAAGTAGTTTGTTGGTTATCACTTGTACCAAACTTTTCTCCAACTTCAACATTATTAACGAGATCCTCATTTGTAGTTAAAACTAAATCTAATATATTCTTGTCACGAGTACATTTCTCAACTAATTGGACTGGGGCACTAGCAAGCAAATTTAGGTAGAATCCATGCCCAGAGCTACTGGAAGGGGATTCTCCCCACTTAGATACCAGTATGTTATAATCTACTATGATACAGTCTTGTCCATTACAGATTTCTGCTATCTGATCATAAAATCTTTTGCCTACCTCTGGTGTCTGTGCAGGGGGCCTATAAACTAGTCCTACTGTTATTTTTTCACATATCTTTAATTTCAACAAAAATGAAGTCAACATTCTCAACAACAACAGACTTTTCTATGGGATTTAAATAGCTTTAACAAAGAGCCAGACATAACCACCTATTTTGTTTCCCCTATCCCCATTAAACAGAGTGTAACCTGGAATTGAGTATTTGGTGAGGAAATCTCTTCTGCTGATATCTAACCAAGATACAGAAATGGCAATCATATAATATTTTCCTTCTAACAATGATGTCACTAACTCTAAGCCTTTATTTCATATACTCCAAACATTAACATAAAACATTTTTAGACAAAACACACATGTAGACTAACTACATAGCCTATCAAACCAAGCACCTTCCACATCATTCAGGTGTAGTCCATCCTTCATGAAGTTCTTAAAGGAGATGAGTTCATAAACTTGTGGTAGCACTTATACATGCAGTGTGATAAGTTTACAAAGGATGGACTCCACTTGACTGAAGTGGGAGCTGCATTCAGGGCTACACCTGAACACAGCTCCCACATCATTCAGGTGTACCAGACTGCATGTAGAAATGCTGCCACAAGTTTATGAACTCACCCCTGAATGTACAATACCCTAATCCACAAGTGAATCAAGTTTAACCGCTGCATGTTGGGGGATAGCAGTATATCATGCAATTAATCTAGCTATACTGCTTTTTTATAAACTAAAAAACAATCATCTATTCATTAGATATGGGACAAACTCTCTACCTTGCAAGTTTCCCAAACAACCTGTACCATTTCTTCTCTCACTCTAGCATGATTCAGTTAAATTATGATCATCCCACAACCACAAAGTAAAATAATGCCCAGTACATTATACACGACAAGTTGGATGTGTTAAAACAAGAAAAGCAATTGTCAATAAAACTATATGTAAGATACTGAAAAATCATAGTAATAATACACATACTTAACTGTATCCCACTTATGATTCACACCATTTGCTCATACCACCAGTTATAACCTCTTACTCAAATACTTCTCTTATAAAAGCTTACCTACATACTTTCCTTATGATCTCCTGCTCATTTAGTATAATGGGGTTCATTTCCTGAAGAAAATCATTTATAATCTGCTGTTGACAATCAACGGTATTCTTGAGGGATTCCTGTAGAAGAAAAGATAGCAGATTTAAACTCTGGAATAAACTGTTGCATCATAATAAATCACTACCGTTACCTTATGTCAAACTCAACTGTTACATTGTAATAGAAAACACCTTGGCAGAAACTGAGGTTTCAATATTATGATGCCATAATTGACATGACCAATGGTGTGGGGGATTCTACATCATGTGCATGGTTGGAGCTTCCCTAAAGGACCCTCAGTTTCCTGCTAACCGCCAAACATAAATAACATTTACTCAAAATAATCATGGAACTATTGTTATCTATACATTTCTCATAAGGTTCTCTTCATTAGGCTTTTGGCTAACCCATCTACTAATAGTAATTTAGATATTCACAAAAATAAAAAATGGGTTGGAGATGTGGAGTAAGCCAGCACTGCCATGGACTGTTGCGGAGCAAACATATTTCTCTCATATTCTACTTACAAAATTTTCTGGATGCAATCATCATTTATGTATCTTTCCTGCATAATTCTCTTTATCAGGATTTTAATGTGTTAACTGATAATCATTTTGATACAAAAAAATTAAGAAAGTAAGTGGAAGAAATGGAGTGAGCCAGCACATCTGCCAACTATCCTGACAAAAGTCCCATGCAGTTGGCTGGGGTGTAAATACTGTAAAGGAAAAGTGTAAGTATATATATATATATATATATATATATATATATATATATTGGAAATGATCACAATTTTGCGTGTGATCAAGTGTATTCCTATATAATTTTTTCTTTATTTCGAACTTTTTACCATTACCGCACGCTACCCCTTCATCTCCAGTATCTCTCCTGGTTCTTCTTGCCTTTTTTATGTATTTATCTCATTCTTTACTAATGATTTACTTTAAACGGAGAAGAGAATCTCCCAATGTCTCACAAAAGTTTGCAACATTCGTGAGGTTTGAGAATACGCCCGTGGGAGTGTGGTAGGTGACTTTAAAGGAAGCGATCAGCTCGGGCTATCAGGGAGAGAGTTCGGTTCAACAACCAAGTTGAAGCTTCGAACACAGTCCGAAGCGCATCGGTCTCAGAATGAGCCACCAAATCAGTTCGCTGATATTAGATGGGGAAGCTTTTTCCTTCTATTCATTTTACAGTAGTTGGAAAGGCGATTTTGTCAGATTTTAGGTGTATCATACATACATATTTGTAAATGGTGAAATTACATAGAACACAAGTTATCAAAGAAGAGTGTTTAAGATGTGGTGTTACGCCTGTTGTTTTAAGTTGCTTGGTCAAGCTGGGGTGTAACGGACGGTTATAGAGCAACCGGGTCAAGCTGGGGTGTCACAGACTCCTCCTGTAGAGCAGCCTTTTCAAGCTGGGGTATCACGGACAGTAATATAGCAGCCTGGTCAATCTGGGAGTGTCACAGGAGTTATAGAGCAGCAGTTCAAGCTGGGGGTGTTAGACAGTAATAGAGCAGCCTGGTCAAGCTGGGGGTGTCACAGGAGTTATAGAGCAGCAGCTCAAGCTGGGGGTGTCAGACAGTAATAGAGCAGCCTGGTCAAGCTGGGAGTGTCACAGGAGTTATAGAGCAGCAGCTCAAGCTGGGGGTGTTGGAAGAACGCCTAAGTCTTCCAATGTTTACTCTCTTGAGAACCACCAATCTCGAAGCTTCGAACTTTTCAATGAGCTTAGATCTTTTTTCTTTTTCCTTCATCATCTCGTTTAACTTTGATGTAACACAATTGGTTCGCCTCGCCTTGTAGCAAGATTCGGGTGACTCCCTCTGTGGACGGAGTGTTTGCATCACGTTCTGCACGTGTTCTGACGTCTTCTGAGAACGGAGGGTTTGGATTTGTGCGTTTGTGTTTATGTTCTGCGTCGCTTTCGTCTAATGTGCACGACAAAATTTTTTTTTTTTTGTTTTCTTAAGTTGACGCACTTACAGATAAGGGACTTAAGCCCAGCTCATTTTGTTAATGAGTTTACAAGTCCCTTTCAAGGCTTTTTTTTTTTTTTTCTAGTTTTCTTACCAGTTATCGTTTAGAGTGAGGTTGGCGTGGTGAGAGTGAGGTTGGCGTGGTGAGAGTGAGGTTGGCGTGGTGAGACTGAGGCTAAGTTGGCTACAGTGAACCTGGCGTTGTCAGAGTGAGGCTAGCGTGGTGGCTAGAGTGAGCCTGGCCTTAGCTAGAGTGATGCCGGCGTGGTCAGAGTGAGCCTGGCGTGGCTACAGTGGGTCTAGCGTGGTCAGAGTGAGCCTGGCGTGGCTACAGTGGGTCTGGCGTTATCAGAGTGAACCTGGCGTGGCTACAGTGGGTCTCGCGTGGTCAGAGTGAACCTGGCGTGGCTACAGTGGGTCTGGCGTGGTCAGAGTGAGCCTGGCGTGGCTACAGTGGGTCTGGCGTGGGCAGAGTGAGCCTGGCGTGGCTGATATGCATCATCGTCTAAGCCAACAGTTCACAAGGAAGTAATGTTGTTGGCATTGAGTCTTACCATTGTTAACATCTCGTTCATACAGACCAGTTGGCCATCGACAGCTGGCTGGACAGTGGAACGCCAAGGAACAGAGAGAAATACACAGTTGATACAAAGGAACGGAATACGTTAGGTAAGGTTAAGTTAGGTTGGGTTAGGTTAAGTTATGTAAGGTTAGGTTAGGTTAGATTAGGTCAAGTTAGGATAGGTTGAGTAACGTTAGGTTAGGTTAGGATAGGTTGCGTTAGGTTAGGTCAAGTTAGGATAGGTTGAGTGACGTTAGGTTAGGTTAGATTAGGTGAGATAAGGTTAGGTTAGGTTAGGATAGATTAGGTTAAGGAATACGAACAGGAACGTATCACTGGGCCCTTCCAAGGCCTGTTTGTGAGAGCAGGAGAGACTAGAGCCACAGAGCTAAGTGAGGAGAAAGGAGATCACCACCTTGTAAAGGGGGGAACGAACGAGACTAGAACACAAACAACCTTGAATTTAAATAGTCAAGCGGTCTAACAACTCGACCAACCCTCACCTCCACCATAAGTCATACTGAGACATTTTTTAGACCACGAATCGAAAAAAAAAAGACTCCCTCAAGAAAAAAGATCTCAAAAGTTAGTCAAGATGAGCCATTGACAACACGACAGTGGGAGAGGGAGGCCATTAGTTCTTCTGTCGTATCCTGTCCCACTGACAGTCCCTCGAGGCCTTCCAAGAATAAAGGATTAGCATTTGACACTGTGGACGCTGAGGAGGACGGTACGGGCATACCTAAGACTTTTCCTAGTGATGACCCACCAACAGGCTTGGGTGCTACAGGGAAGCGATCTTAAGGTGGGAAATGGTTTAGGGATAATACAGTGTTATCTCACCAGTAATGAGGCACACACACACACACACACACACTCTCTCTCTCTCTCTCTCTCTCTCTCTCTCTCTCTCTCTCTCTCTCTCTCTCT
>JAUUDZ010065713.1:0-10162 GCA_032361705.1 Panulirus versicolor
ATACGTATATGTCTGTGTGTGTATATATATGTATACATTAAGATGTATAGGTATGTATATGTGCGTGTGTGAACGTGTATATATATACATGTGTATGTGGGTGGGTTGGGCCATTCTTTCTTCTGTTTCCTTGCGCTACCTCGCTGATGCGGGAGACAGTGACTAAGTATAATAGATAAAATAAAATTGTTCCTTTTAATAAATCGAGCTCATGATTATTTCATAAATCATCAAATCATATGTTTATTTTATTCCAGCAAGATTTTTGTTGTATAGTTGTGCTGGTAGATTCTAAGGCAGTTATTTAAAGAAATTTTACTTCTACAGTGAGCATTTATGGGTGATTTAATTTTTTAGATAATTCCAAAGAACTTGTAATTCAGTAGGATTTGCTACAAGTATCAGGCTTTTGATATTTGTTTCTTGAATAAAAACTGTACTATTGCTTCCCCTCCAAGACAGTGACAATGTAGAACTGCAATGAGCTTGAATTTTTTCCCCCTCTTAATACCCCAATGCTTCTGTCACCTTAGCAAGTTAGTCAAGCACAAACAAATAATGGCCACTTTTACATACTATCTCCGTATCTATATCTTTGATGTCCAATCCCTCCAGGACCTCCCATTAAGGGGTGGCTAACAGCAAAAGAGTCTCCACTTATCCCAGTCCTTACATGCCTACCTCGCATACACCATTCCATGCATTCTTCCAACATTTCTCTCCCTCCAGAATTCTTCCACTCTGTTTGCCCATGTCACAGGTGGTCCTCCTCTCACACCAACCAACCCCTTTGATTTTGCTATTATATGCTCTCCTTGTAAATTTTCAGTCTTTCATACTTTCCACATGCCCTAATGACCTCAAAATATTATGCTTCACCCACTCTACCATATCACATCTCTCATACACTCCTTTTTTTCTTTTTTCATTCCATTAAGTCATACCATATAGCTCATTTCCACAGCCTGGATTCTTGCCCTCTGTCCATGTTTCAGCTGTATAGGTCAGGGTTGGGAGGATTATGCTGTCCCTTAATCCTCTCTTCACTTCTGTACTTACACCTTTACCCTTCATTATTCTATTAAGGGACCCAATGACTCTTCTACTCTGTACTACTCTGCCCCTTATCTCTCCTTCTATATTACCAAACTTACCCTAGACAGCTCTGAAACACTTAAATTCTCTCACCTCTTCAATGCTTTCTCCCCCTTATCCAAAGAAGAGTTTATTACACTTTCTTCTTTCACTCTGTATGGTTTAACAAAAACTATACTTTCACTATGTTTCCTTACAAACACCATTACTTTATTTTTCCTTGCATTTACCTTCAGTTGTTTACACTTAAATGCATCATAAAACGGACTTACATCCTTCTGCAACTCCTCTTCACTCTAAGCAAACAGCACAGTATCATCTGCAGACAGGCTTACAACTTGGCACCATGTCTCACTACCACACTCCGTCTATGCACCTCCTTTCCCTAGTTTTGCTTTCATCTCTCCTATCACTTCATCTATACATATGTAAAATGCTACAGTGACATCACACAGCCTTACCTTACTGAAACTGTTGCTCAGCTCTTTGTCCACTCTTACACTTGCATTTGCTCCTCTATAGGAGACTTTCTTACCATCCAGCAGTTGGCCCCCTGTGTCATTAACACATTTCATAAAGCATTCCACTCGACTCTATCATACATATGCTTTTTCCAAATCCATAAAAGCTGCATACAACTTCTTAGCTTTCTCTAATCTAAATTTCCACACACGTGTGATGCACAGTTCCCCTACCTTTTCTAAGATCTCTTGCTCCTCACTTATTCTGCATTCAGTCACTTCCATCACTATATCAGTCAACATTCTTGCATTCACTTTTCTTGGTATACTTAACAGACTTATTTCCCCTATAATTGTTACATACATCCTTAGCACTATTTCCTTTGAATAAAGTCACAATAATAGCTCTCACCCAATCCTCAGTTGCAACCTTCTGTTTCCATTCTAAATTACTTATCAGATGCATCCACTCTATCGCACTTCATAAACCCTTCCACTTGTATCCTCATTCTTCCAAACCCCATACCCATGCATGTAACGACTGCAGCCTTCCCTTCTCCCACAATCATCAGTTCCTCAAAATACTCTTTGCATCTTCCTTTCACTTCCTCCTTTTTATTCATCAACTCCCTTTCCTTAACATTTCCACTCTTACATCCACCTCTTTCATTTTTCACCTCCCTCTAGTACAGTATCTTATTTTCCCAAAACTTTTCACTCACCTTTCAAAATCTTCATGTACTCTTTCCTTGCTTTCCTATATCAGCTTCTTAGCATTCCACTTACACATTTTGTACCTTTCCCTCCTTCTTTGCTGAACCTCCACTGATACTTTCATTGGAGCAATATACCAAATACCCTTTTCTTCTCTTCTTCAGCATTTCTAATCTTTTCCAACCACCAAGCTTTGCCCTTTTTATTCTATATCTCACAGCCTTACATCCAACTAGTTCTACAGCCTCTAATAGTATTTCTCTAAACATTTTAAACACCTCATTCACACATCTAAATTTTCAGTTACCTTCCTTTCATACTCCTCCCTGCAATTTTTCTGACTCACTTGCCAACACTTTTACCTATCCATTCTTCCTTACACTGTGCCTTCACTTCTCCCTGATCCTTGTTCCCCACGAGAACTGAAGAATGGTCAGTCTCCAAGAATCTGGCATGGCTTTTCTCAATCTTTTATCCCCTACCACAAAGTCAATCAGAGCCTTTTGTTCTTCTCTTCCATCATTCTTCATCCATGTATATCTGGTGTTTGCAAGGAATAGACACCTCCCAGCACAGACATCTACAATTTAACTTCCATTCTCATGCACTCCAGGCACTCCCCATTTACCAACTGTCTTGCCTATTTCATCACATCCCACTTTTGCCTTTATATCTTCCATTGCAACCATGTTTCTCTCATTCTTAAAACTGTTTATAGAGTCATTCAAAAATTTTCCAGAAATGCTTCATTTCACCTCATACAGTCTTCATATTCACAGGCACTAATGCACATACCCATACATACTGCATCATTCCAGTCTCTCCATTCATCCACACTATTCATGATCCATTCCATCCATGCTCTGTAACACCTTCCCACACTCTTGTTAATAGCAAGGTTGCACATCCTTTTTATCCTCTTTCCTGATATTATTTTCATTTATTCCCGTCCATACCACTCCACCTTTTACATCCTCCCGTAAGTTGCATTCATCATTTTCAATTTGTTTCCATACACCCTGCCTAAGGATATGGGTTTCCCCACTTCCCAGCAAATCCAAGCTTTAACTTTAATTTTCTCCCTAAGCTTCCTCCTTTTACTTTCACCTGTCACCCATTTACATTCAGTGCCATCACCCTCAACCACTCGTCTCTTATATTCCTCAGCTTAACTGGTAGACTCTAGTGTGACTTATTAGCCTTTTGTGCCTCACCCTTTACAGGCCACTAGCAGAAGGCAACTCCAGTGCAGTGTTTCCAGAGGCAGCAAGGATCCAAAATTGTTCGAAAAGCTAAAAGTCCTAGTACACCTCAAGTGTTTGAATGTATTTTAAAGATTGCCTTGATGGAGTTGAACAATGTTTCCCCCTTCAGTGCCATCCCTAAGGATGTAATACTGAGGTCACCAGGAGAAGGCAGGGTGAGACTCTAGTAAACTAGAGTATCCCCTTTAGGTACTGAGATTCGAAAACTTTTCCTAATTCTGTGCTTATCACAGTAACAGCACCTCATAAACTCCAGGGTTTACCATGACCACTTCACATGCCCTGGTTTAGCCTATTGACAGTGTGTCTTTCTCCTTATACCGCATCAATCCTGTTCATTCTGTCTTTTGCACATTTCCCATCCTTGTATAAAGTTTTAGTACCTTTTACTCCAAAGCCACATTTGCTTTATCCCTCCATCTTTTTGGTCTCTTCCTCCCCCCTTCTTTCTCCATTTCTGAGACGTAGATCCTCTTAGTCAGTCTTTCTCCAAGCTCTCCATATACTGTATACTCAAATCATTCCAGCTGATCACACATCTATTGTCCTCAGTCATTTCATTTCCAGCATGTCCTCCCACTTCCTTTCTGTAGTGTTCAAGGCCCATGATGAATAGTACAGGCAAAAAAAAAAAAAAAAAAATTAATAGATACATATGTTCCGTTCATGGAGAGGTGGTAATTAGGATCCTTGATTCTTCCCATTAGCCTCTTTTAATTTATTCTTGAATGAAAATAGTACAGACAAAATAAAACATTTTGTAGAAGTAGTAGGTAGGAGCTTTAGATAGAAGTAGTCATTAGGAATATTAGGTAAGAGCCTCTGAGGCATTAAAGGCTAAGAAGTGGCACTGGAATTCTTTAGTTATGGAAACTCTTTTGTCATGGCCTCCCCTTTGAGGGAGTTCCAATTGGAACAGATGTCAGAGATACAGATAGATAGATAATAGATAGCAAAAAAATATGTTATTAGATACATGTGTTCTGTTCATGGAGATGTGTAATTAGGATCCTTGATTCTTCCCATTAGTCCATTTTAGTTCACTCTTGGATGCTGTATCCTCCAAAGAGAATGACTCATTTAAGTTGTATCACTCCAGGAGTGCAGAAGGGTATTATATGAAGGCACAGATCAAAGTGAGACATTTTCTTTAAGTACCTAATGGCAATAGGATGTCAGCATCTTGGCTGGCCTGTATTGGGGCATTAGTCTAAGGTAACTGATTACCGTCATGAGAACTGTCAGTGTGTATAGGTACCTTATGTCAAGCACAGGGAAAAATCCTATTCAGTTACTTGTATAATATCATCGGATTATATGGCCTATAGTTTTTAGACTGTATCTGTAGTTGTACAGTTTGCCTTTTTCCACCATGATTTACATAAGAAGGAACACTGTCAGTATGTAGACACTTTATGTAACAGGTAACTACAGCTAGCACCAGGAAAGAATCCTTGTGCATTATTTACTCATACAGCACAATGGAGGAAAGTATGGCCCTGGCATGCAAGCATGTTATGCCCCAAGCATACTAAGATAATCTTTTGGGTATATTTGATAGTGATGTTGAGTTGATGGATGTTGAACTATTAATGTTGGAAAAAGTTGTTTTGGTAATCCACTGTTGTAGGCAGAGAAGAAGGAAGCATCATCAAATTTCAACTAGCCTGTTATAAACTGAGAGTGCATGACATGCTGAATTTAGTTATGTGTATAGCAACAGTTATGGTTAATTTATCATATATATTTATATTTTAACTTTTCTGAATATATTTCCCACTGTTTGATGCATAAGATATGTTTTTAGTCATTTGATAACTCCCTGTCCTAGGCTTCATCCTTTAAGAGTTAAAGTTACATTAAATTTTCATCCTAAGAACAAAATGTACTTACAGTTAGTGTCTTAGCAAAATAATTTAGATAGTGTCTTTCATCATGTCAGAAGACAGCATACTTATATTTCAGAAGTTGTGTGATAGATGGGGCCACAAGATGTAAAACTCCCTCCCCTGCAAAACAGACTGGTATTAATGTATTAATGAAGGCATTTGAACTTGAAACTCTCTTGAGGTTTTTTTCCCCCAACTATGAAAATTATGGCACAACAACATAATTTTCTTAGGTTTCAGTGAAATAGTGAGTGTAAAGATTTATTAATAGTTTTTAAGATTTCGCAAAATGTTTCTCATTCTGCTGTATTTATGTCTTTTACCATCACTTACAGTATTTTGTAATAGTATAACATGCCTTAGTTTACAGTAAAATGTCATTCACAGGTACAAGACTCGGGAAGAATATTGTGATGACTTACGACTTATGTTTAACAACTGTGAAACGTTTAATGAAGACGACTCTCCAGTTGGTAAGGCTGGTCATAACCTTCGATCCTTCTTTGAAACTAAGTGGAATGAACATTTCCCTCCTACATGAGGTAATCACCAAGAATCATAAGGTTTGGAGATAAATTTTATTGTTGATAACACTGAAAAGATGTGTGGCATACCAGCAAAAAGTAGATTCCAGGCTATTTTTTTTTGTGTGTGTATGTGTGTGTAATTCAAGTTAACATTAAAGAATTCAAAATTTGGTAAACATATGCATAAGTTGTATATATAACATACAACTGTCTTCCCCCATTTCTTTCCCTCCATTATTTTTCCACTCTGTTTCCCCATGTTACAGGTAGTTTCCTCTCACATTAACCTCTTTAATCATACTATCATACATTCTCCTTGTAAACTCCCCATCTTGCATTCTTTCCACATTCCCAAACCACCTCAAAGTATTATATTTCACCCCTTCTCCTGCTCCTTAATTCATTTCCTTTGCATTCTATCTTATCTTCATACACCCCCTCATTACTTCATTCCTTTCCATCTAGTCATACCACATTCTCCTCTAAGATAACTCATTTCTACAGCCTGGGTTCTTGACCTTTCTGACTCATTCTATGTCCATATTTTGACTGCATAGGTCAATATAGAGAGGACTATGCATTTGCTCAATCTTGTCTTCATTTCCACACGTACACTCCAACATTTCACTTTTATAAGGGACCCAGTGACTCGTATGACCTACATAGCTCTCTCCTGTATCTTTCCTTCCATATCAACGAACTCACCTAGGAGTGCTCCCAAATACTTAAATTGTATCACCTCTTCCAGTCTTTCTTCCTCTGTATCTTTAACACAGTTTAGTATAGTTTTTTATCTCACTCTGTAGGGTTTTGCAGGAGCTATACTTTCATTCTGTTTCCTTTCAGACAACATTACTTTACAGGGCTGAAAAAGAAGGCAATTGAGAGTTGGGGCAAGTGAGTATCAACAGCTATAGGTAGAAAGGTAGAATGTTTTAGAAGGTTAATAGTGTGAGAAAAATAAGAGAACAAATGGGGACATCATTGAAGTGGAAAATGGGGAAGTTGTAACAGGTAATGCCAAGGTGAAGAGATGGAGTGAGTATTTTGACAGATTGTTGAATGTGTTTGATGAGAAGATGGATCTTAAACTTTTCTACTGTACATCCCATCCTGTTTCGGATGGTAGCTGGCAAGGTGTTAAAGAGTGTTGGGCCCTGGATGTTTAAGGTTTTCACTCTTTTTGTACATATCACAACTTAGGATTTCAGAGGTAGTATTTACAAAGTCTTCCATGCCATTTGTGCCTGTAATATGTTATATCTGAATGCAAGTTGGGAACCAGCCATACTCTTTAAGATTTTCCAGGTATGGATAATGATGATATACCTCTCCTGTTTGCTTTCCAGGAATATATCCTCAGAGGTTTTAGTTGTTCCCAGTAATGTAGGTCCTTTACCAAATTGATATAGGCTGTGAAAGATCTTTGAACATTTTCTAATTCCACAATTGTGCCTGCATTTTAGGGTGATGTCAGAATGCAACAATGTTCATTTCATGAAAAAATTATCATTGAATGATATCAAAATTGGTGTTTTATTGCTTGTCTTGAAGGTTCACAGGATCCAGCCCGCATGAGCCAACCATTGTTTTGTGTTCGTTGAAAGTTTGGTTTTAGACATCGTTTATCCAACATTTTTCGCATTATTAAACTAGTTTATGATGATGCCTGTGTATGTTCATTATTCTCATGTTTTTTATTACTTCATTTTTCCTATACCGGAGGAATTGAAACTTTTCTGCTTTGAAGAGCATGTTGTTTTCTGTTGCCCAGTTGCAAGACTTTGTCTATGCCTTTTTGTAGCCTTTCGACGTCGTTATATTCATGTGGTTTTCGTATTTATTTTTGTATCATCTGCAAAGGATGTTATGAAACATTATGTTTGTGACAGTGTCAGATTGCAGATATAAAAATGGTGAATAGGAGGGATTCAAGTACAGTTCCTTAGGGGACTGAGATTTTTATCATGGAGGCATTGGAAATGGCATGGTTTATGACTACTTGTTATTATCTTCTAGTTAAAACATAGTACAGATGCTCCTCAACCTACAGTGGGGTTATGTTCCAATAAATCCCTCATAAGTTGAAAATACATTTAATACTGTACACCTAACCTACCGAACATCATAGCTTAGCCAAGCCTGCCTTGCTTAAAACATTCTCAGAACATGTACCTTAGCCTATAGTTGGACAAAGTCATCTACCACAAACCTATTTTATAATACAGTACTTCTTTGTTGTAAACTTTCTTGGGGCTTTGAGTATAACATCACGCTGGACACTTATCTTTAATTTCATCTCAAGTAATTGCTTTCCTCTTTTTCATCTCACCAAAGGCAGGAGACGCAGATGGGCATTTAAACATGATGGGATGCAAAAACACGAGACACAAGATATAGAATATTGCTGGCAACGCATTACCCTGTAATGGTTGTTTACTTGTGATTGCATGGTTGACTGGAAGCTGCAGCTTGCTGCAGTTGCATGGCATCATGAGAGTATCATACTGTATAGCACTAGCCAGGGGATAGGTCAAAATCCAAAGTATGGTTCTACTGAATGCCCATCACTATTGCACCATTGTAAAGTCAAACCATCATAAGTTGGGGAGTATCTGTATATCCATCTCCAAAATTTTTCTGGTTATTTTTATCTTTTGCATTTTGTATGCTATGACACCATCGTCACAGTTTCAAATGCTTTTGCTGATTCAATGAAAATTGCATCAGCATTCCCCCCCTTTTTTTTTCTTGTTCTCATTGGTAAATGTCCTTTGCATATTTGAAGTACCAGTGTGGTCATGTCATTTACATATTCTTCCGCCATTTTGGTTCTTAGCAGGGTTTCGCAGGGTGTCACAGACATCTCATTCATCACATCTTCCCAGCTTGTCCATATACTATTGAAACTGAAATTACTGAAAACACCATCACTGTTACATGTGTTCTACCTTGGCAGTTTAGCCTCAAAGTTTGTTTATTCTTTGATCAAGATGTGATCAGAGTACAGGGTTGTTTGAGATGGTAAGAGATGGTAATGTCACATATTCGGTTCACATTATTTGTAAATAACTTTTTTCCTAAGCTGCTCTCAATTTCAGCTTTATTTCCAGCCTGTCTCCATCTAATGTGGTAGATTGAAGTCTCTTAATGTAAATGTATTAGGGGCAAGGCTTCTGAGGAGGTCAAGACATGATTCTTTGTCTTACTTTTTCCTTGAATTCTTGAGACTGCGTGGAATGGTCAATGGATTAATGCAGAGATCAGCTTTGGGTTTTCACCCTTAACATCAAGTGCATTTACACCTTGTGAGGAGTTCATGAGTTCAATTGTTGTAAGAGTACCTACTATATACATTCGAACTCCTCCATTTAATCTTCTAGTCCTGTTGAGTGAAGGCCACATGTTTTCCTCAAACATTTCCTTTCCAACACCTCCACCTCCTTCCACACATCCTTTTCTGTAGTGCGTGCCTTGCATCTGCATTCTTACAACTATTTTGGGAATACTGTATCTTCAAACACCCATTTTCACCCTTCCAGATAAAAACTTCTCTTTCCACATGATCCTCATTGCTTCCAGAATCTTTGCCTCCTCACCTATTCTCTGACTCACTTGGTCTTCCATGGTTCCATTTTTTGCCATGTTCATTCAGAAGTGTCTGAAAACACTTTAGTGCCTCCAAACTTTCAACATATAAACTCACACACACCCCAACTAATCTGTTCCTCTGCCCTGCTAAACTTAAAAGCTTGCTTATATTCACATTTACTTTCAATATCCTCTTCACACACTCTCCTGAACTAAGACACCAACTTCTGCAATTTCTCATTTGAATCTGCCACCAGTACTGTCATCAGCAAACAACTCCTGACTCAATTTTCAGGTCCTTTCACCCCCTACATACTGCTTGCTTTCCCTTCTCTGTAGGACCCTTGGACTTACCTCCCTCAGCACCTTAACCATTAGCAAATTAAACAGCTGTGGTGACATCATGCACTGTAGCCAAAGATTAGTATTCTCTTAGAACCACTCTTTACCTACCACTCTTTACCTACTCACACACACACTCCTTAATACTCATATACTCATGACAAACTTATCTTACAAATCCTTCCACTTCTACAAGCACTTTCCACCCACAGTCTCCAAAACAAACATGTGACACACACACACACACACACACACATACATACACACACACACACACA
>JAUUDZ010065724.1:0-20611 GCA_032361705.1 Panulirus versicolor
ACATTATGCATATCAACATATACAAATATACATGCAGAATAATATGATAATAATAATATAGTATAGATATAATATATAAATATAGATAAGTGGAAAGTCATCTTTGGGGAGGCTGTATAATTGAGATTACAGTCTTGTCTAAAAACTTCTCACTTTAAAGGATTCTTCTTTCCTGCAAGTGGAAAAGTAGTGCAGCCTTGAGATGCAGGAGCCCATAGATAGGTCCTGGGTAACCACATTTATCTACTTCTGTATCGTATATCATAGTTACCTGTCCCTTTTATTGAAGCAGTTACTTAATAAGTAATTGTACCTCATATCTTAATTGCAGGGGAAAGCACCTGGTTTAGTGTCTGGAGAAGAGTTGACAATGGTGGCAGTTAAAGTACTGAAGGAAGAAGCGTCAGAAGATATGCTTGGAGATTTTGAACGTGAAGCTTGCATTCTTGCAGAGTTTGACCATCCTAATATTGTAAGATTGCTTGGAGTGTGTGCTGTAGGGCGTCCCATGTGTCTTCTCTTTGAATACATGGGTCGTGGGGATCTCAATGAGTTCCTCAGGTCATGTTCCCCAACCAACTATATTGTGCGTTCCTCTAATGGAGACACATTTAGTGACACCAAGCTGTCATATAAGGACATGCTTTGGATTGCAACACAGATTGCTGCTGGCATGGTTTATCTTTCGAACCGGAAGTTTGTTCATCGAGATTTGGCAACTAGAAATTGTCTTATTGGTGATGACATGACTGTTAAGATTGCAGACTTTGGTCTGTCACAAAAGATCTATATTGCAGACTACTACCGAGGCGATGACAGTGATGCCATTCCTATTCGTTGGATGCCCTTAGAGAGCATTTTGTACAACAAATATACAGTTGAGAGTGATGTATGGGCTTTTGGGGTTTGTTTATGGGAAATATTTTCTTTTGCATTGCAACCATATTATGGAATGACTCATGAACAGGTTGTGTGTTTCTTGAAAGAAGGGGGAATTCTATCATGCCCTGACCACTGTCCCCCAGAAGCATATTCAGTTTTAACTTGGTGCTGGCAGCGGCGTGCCCATGACCGCCCTTCATTTCTTGTCTTACACCAAGCATTAATGGACCTGTCTGCTGGTCGACCTGTAATAGTACCTACTCCTCCACCAAGTTCAGCCACACCAGGTTCAGCCCCCGCAACTCCCCGCCCATGTTCTTGTGCACCTGAGCCTTCTGGTCACCACACATAAAACTACACACTTATGGATACATATTTCTTTTAAAATATTGATTGTTTTATAATTTTTAGTAAAACATGAAAAGCAATAGTTAGACAGCCGCTATTTTTCTAAATGGATATCAGTAAGGTTGACAATATTGCAATAGTTTTATCATATGGGTTAAGACACTTGTGCCATTCAACATTTATATTCTGTTTATTTACCTGTGTTAACTGGAATAATGCATGCTAGGCCAATTAGGTTATGAGATTTTTGACCCGGAGGATTTCTTTCTCAACCAAAATAACCCTCAGTGGTAACGTTTTGTGGTTTTATGAAAATAATATGCGTTTAACCTCTGATAAACAAAAATGTATTTTCAGATGAATTGGCATCTTTTATTCTTGTTTAATCAAAGTATCCCTCCCTAAACAAGAAAAAGTTCCTAATCCATTTATCACAAGGGTTTGGTTGAGAGGTATAATTGATTAAAAATCTTTAATCGGCAACCCAGATATTGTATAAGCATTTGAGGTACTAGTAGTCCTCCATTTTCACAGCAGTAACTTATTTATGACAAATTGTGTGGTGAAGTGTTTATGTTGATTTGTAATTTGTATCTTAAATATAAGGCCATGAAGACTAATGATTAACGGAGAAATATTTGAAATGCAAAGTGAGTGTTGTTAGGATCAGAGTATGCAATTTCTTTAAAGCCTTCCTGTGACAAGTTAGAGTCGCATGTTTGATGTCTAAATATTTTGCATTCAGAAATTATTCCAAAAGTAGTTTGTTACATGAACTTAATACTCTATGCATATAGCCATTAATATCATAAATGTAATTGAACTAAACTTTATTAGCAGCTGTTTTCCATACTTGAATTTTAGTGGGCAAGTCCAGTAAGACATCAGGTGCCAGTGATGTCTTTTCTTAATATCCGAACCAAACTTTTGCCTTTGTAACAAATATTCTTTATTCAAAAAAAATGTTTTAGAAGTGTTCCTTTTTAGTTTAGTGAACATCAAAACAAGAAGAATCCAGTCAGTGATGCACGGTATTAATTTTTTTTTCTTTGTACTGAAGCCATAGAATATTAAGGAGACACATGTATTGCAAAACAGTCGAAAATTCAGGAGCATGATATTGAAGTAAAGATAAGGTTCCTTTAAAATCAACTGTGTGTGCAACAGTGCTACATGCTGTTTAGTCTGTAATAGTCAGATATTCATAATCTCATAATATGGTTACATATTTGGTCATACAGAGGACGATGGAAGGATTTAAGGGTTTATTACAATGTGACCAGAGAAAAATGGACATTGTGATTTGGTCTTCATGCAGTCAGCAGAATCAGGGTACAGAAAATTTTAAGTTGAAAAGTCATTCTTGCCTTTAAACTTGTATTATTTATATTAGTAGTAAAGTATGTATTAAAGTTGATTAATTTAATGTTTGCAGCCACATCTGAATAGGAAGATGAAAAGTGCACATATACTCTGTTGAGGGATGATTTTCCTATGTGCATATCCATTCAGGAAGCTTAAATTTCAGCATCATTTGATGTAAAATGTAGGCAGCATTTTAGTAGCCAGGATAGCATTTTGTAATGG
Source organism: Panulirus versicolor (assembly GCA_032361705.1). NCBI lineage: Eukaryota > Metazoa > Arthropoda > Malacostraca > Decapoda > Palinuridae > Panulirus > Panulirus versicolor. Next base: position 2,818 of record JAUUDZ010065724.1, read on the forward strand.
AAACACTGTAAACTTTGGAAAGCACTGGTTGCATTGTTACACCAAAGTTTACATTTTGCCAAATGAAATCACATTATATATAAAATTTTATATCTGGTTCCCCACCTCTGCTTATCGTTTTTAGACAAATATTGATATTTTTATATAATATTTTTTCCTGATATTTCAGAAAGAATCTATTTATCACATTTGCTTTATGGTTTAGGGATTATCCATCTTATAAAGTTCATTAGAATGCGAATTTACATAAAATACCAGATGTTATATTATCAGTTGTTCTTGTAATGATAGAAAATTGTGATTGTTTTTTGTTGATTAAAGAAGCGGTGATTTGTTTTATTATTCCATGTAGTTCTGTTTAGTATAACTCAAAATCCAGATAACTAGGGTATTCCAAATTCATACATCTGAAAGAAATATTATTTCTCCGATGAGAAAAAAAGTGCATTTGAAATTAAATTCGAGACAAGTTCACAGTGGTCTGCAAGTAGCATACTAATAGTCACCATATCAGTATTATAGTCCAGGGTATCATTATGAGGTTGTGATTGGAAATTACTAATGCAGAGAATCTCCTGTTTGTAAATCATACTTCTAGGTGAGGGAATATTCAATAACTAGTCATTTTTTGCTCTATACAGATTCAGCTGCTAAGTGGAATGATGCATCAGTCTTTTGGTTTCATTCTGATTCATAATTCATTGGGGAACAAATTTTTAAAAAATTTGGGGTGCCCCAGATTTTAGACATGATTTTAGGTATATTCACACCACTGAATAAGATTATGACCATTTCCTTCTAGCAGCAGCTCTAGTTTTTGAGATAATGCATTTATCAATAAATGTACCTCTCATGAGCATAGATAGTTCTAAGCAGAGCTTAAAATGTGTGCTTCTACACAATGGCAACAAATATGGATCAATCCCAATTGGTCACTCAACTAAGATGACAACAGCAGGAAACAATCACCCTGGTCTTACAGAAGATATACCATGATCACAATGGCTAAGCTGTATGGATCTTAAGATGACTTCTCTCCAGGGTCAGCAGAGTGGATACACCAAGTATCCCTGCTTTGTCTCTGGGATAGTAGAGCTAAGGATGAGCAATGGGTGAGAAAACGATGGCCTCTGAGAGAAAGCATGGTGGTTGGAGAAAAGAATGTAATTGTAGAACCCTTGATTGACAGAGATAATACCACTGCACATCAATCTAGGTTTATTGAAACAGTCTGTGAAGGCTTTGAACAAAGAAGGGACTGCTTTGACTACAAATGCAGAAAATATCCAGTGCTGAGCATGGAGAAGCTGAAAGTAGGTATTTTCAATGGGCTGCAAATCAGGGAACTCGTGAAAGACTGGCATTTCAGAGATTCAATGGACAATGCTGAGGCGGATGCATGGTCTTTGTTCTCTCTGGTTGTAAAGAGTTTTCTTTGGAACCATAAAGCAGAGAACTACACTGAACTAGTGGAAAATATATGCTCTTCTTTCTGTCAACTTGGCTGTAAAATGAGCATCATAGTGCATTACCTCCACAGCCACTTGGACCATTTCCCAAACAACCTTGGTGACAAGGAACAGGGTGGTGAATGATTCCACCAAGATTCAAGAACCATGGAAGAAAGATGCTGGGGTTGGCAGATTACTGCTGGACCATTCAATATGATTGTCCTGGGGCAACTCACCATATCTGAAATGAGATGAGTTAATGAACATTGTATCATATGACTTTCTATGCTTGTTTTACCATTATCTGATTCTATGGATGTAATTTAATCATAAATAAACAAATTAAACTTGCATGAAGCAATTTTTTTTATCAAAAAGGCAACAATTCATGATTTGTAGTTATCAATCCTTGTGCCTGATTGGTTGTATGCATTACAATTAGGGGTATATCTCAATAACCAGAGCTGACTGAGAAAAACTGATATATTTAGAATCAGCAACCAAAATTTATCTAAAAACAAGTCTAATATCTTGGGCAACCTTATAATCTTTTACTGGTAACTCTGGTATAAATACATTGCAAGTTATTTTGTAATTGTTATTGGGATATAGAGAACTGATTTACTGTAACAGCATCCTTTGGACAGCAGGTTTTAATGTCATGTTCATAATCATATAATTTTTTAATGGATTAGTAAACTAGTCAAACTAAAGTGCTTTACTATAAATGTATATTTTTCATGAGGCAGAGAGTAGGTTTTAGTTCATTCTATAATTCAGTTCCACTTTAATGTAATCATAAGATGTTTTTGCAGGGACTAAATTTATTCAGTGGTATCAAAGTGTGTCTGAAATCTATATGTAAGTAACTATTGCTTAGTAATACTTTTCTGAACACAATACATTGTGAAAAAATCCACGCCATTTTTTTGGGTGTTGTGGAGGTAACTGGATTTCTTCTACAACTGTAGATCTGCAGTGCAAATAAGTGTGAGCATGTGTATATGTGAATGATAGGCCAGTACTGTTTGTACAGTATGCTTGTATTATGACTCGTGTAATGGCCATGACTGTATATAAATGATTCATCTTGATCTTTAGTGATGTCAGTGTCCAACTGCCATAAGACTTCATTCTTGCAGATACACTTTGGTGCTTCCCAGAGCTGGCTTGTGGGATGTATTAAAGACACATGTCATATCTGCTATATAGCAGTGCCATGAATACAGTCACGTAGCTTTAAGGTCTGTATTCATGGAAAGTCAGTGATGCAGCTTTATCTTCTACAGTATACTATGAACAAATGTAATTTCTAAGTCTGGCTTGTAAAGCACAATATGTTTCTATTCATTTGATATTTGTAATACATGTATTTGTACATAAGTTGTTTCATTGAACTTGTATCATCAATTAATGATAGATCTGGTTTGAAAGGCACCTATGAAAGTTTGCATGTAAGTTTACAGACTAAGTCTGTTATGAATTACTGGAAGTGAATTACCATAGATCTCATTTGAAACTGAGTTTTCCCTGATCATATGTACAAACTACTGATCAGAGTGAAATATTTTTATATGCATATTTATTTGTGCAAATTCATAAATGTTTTTTAACATTTCACTGATGTAATAATAAATATCCCTTTGGATGTTAAATCACCTCATTTTAAGTGAAGTGTTTTATGTAAAACTTGTCAACAGACAATGTGAATTCTTGTTGACTGGAATGAGTTGTGTCATCATGAAAAACATGACCATATGGGTTAGAGAATTATTTTTAAAATGTAATTTGTACATTTAGATTAACTGATTTTGTCCCCAATTATGCACGCTTGATTTGCATGAATTACGTAAGGCAGTGTGTGTTTATATACAGCCAAAATATGAAATACCTTCAGCTTGTAATTACTGACGTGGAGTTTGGTATATAATCTACAGTTTGAGAAAGTGAATTTGGCTCCCTAGTCAAAAAATAACTGCAAGTGATCTTAATGATCCATTCACAGGAGTGAAGTTCTTTTAAAAAAAAAGTGAGGTTCTGTCTTGTACTGAATACAGTATCAGCTACTACAACCAAAGATGTCCTAGAAGAGATTCCTTTATATTTGAAGAAAAAAAATAATAAAAGGTAAACCTAGTCGTATACTAATATTTATTTCTGCTCCACAGTATATAAAGTGTCTTCCCATAGTATAACTGCATGTATGCTTTGCCTTGATTATGTAAATTAATTATCCATAGGAATATCGTAATTAAAATGGCTGTATAGGATTTTATGACATTAAAGGCCCATTTTTCAAAAGTCATTCAGCAGGGCAACAAGATTATCTACCAATTGTCTGACTGATTGAATTGAATTCCAAACATTTGTGCATATTCACAAAACCTTTTTTACAATCTTTATAAGGCTTGGTTCTGTAATGACATTCCAACCCTAAGCAATACAATATTTAAATAGAATGCTTTATTAGTTTATCCTTTAAAGCACGTATTCCACATTCATCTGTTCAAGCAGAGCATATTATTTTTAAGCTGCTTTAGAGTAATTACAGTGTTTAAGGCTCATCAAAACCATGTCGTGTGACACTGTTTTCAGGTCTAGCATGTGAGGTGCACTATCTTGAAAAAATCTGTTCCACATCTGGAATTTTGTAAGGATGTAATTTTCCAGCATATTCTCTCACATTTACACAAGTCCAGGAGGGTTTCCTGGAGAAAACTGTCCAGTGATATTGTCATACAAGTCGAATAGATGAGTTCTCACCATCATCTGTTTTGCACTTCCTGTTTCATGAACCTGGCATACTCAACACAGAAAGAATACTTTCCTGTAGAGTTTACGTTTCTCAGAGGTGAAGTCAGAGTGACTGCCAAGTCTGCTGGTTGTGAAATTTGCTAAACATTTTTGTCATTATTGTGAAATGTGGAGTCAAGCATCTTTTGTGAGAGGATGTGTTGGGAAACAGTGCTAAATGCTTTGTTGATGTCTATTACCACTAGTATTGTGTGTGAAGTGGGCTGTGCTCGGCTGAAGCCATCGAGGATATGTTGTTTGAGGTGAGTGTGTAGTGTAGCAGTGGTGTGGTTAGAAGCCAAGATGTTTCGGTGAGAGTGGGATGTTTCATTCGAGTCTATTTTTTATTACTTCATCAGAGTTTGGATAATAAACAGAAGTGATGCAGGGTGCTAAGAGGAAGGAGAGCAACATTACCATTACAAAGCAATAAACATGCATTACTAGAGTGATATCAAGGGGAGCTCTACTGAACTGGAGATGTGTGTTATCAAGGATGATATGTAGGAAAGTGCAACACACCATTAAACATTAATTAAACATTAATTAGTATGCCTTGAATTTGCTAATAAATGAATCTGAGCCACAAAAAATTGGTAGAACACTGCCTCTATATCCTCCATCACCACAAACTTATGCTGTCTGAATCTTATTAGTACACCAGTTAATTCACCAAGTATGGCCCATGAAAGGATGTTCCTCCCTACTTGGCTGCACAATCAAATCGAATGTGAATTTTTTTCCAGTTCATTTGGGTTCACCACATTACAATATAGAATTAATATACCAGATCCTCCCTGGAAGTGCTCCAATTTCACTTTCTGGGACTGGTTCTATATATCCTTTAGCAAAAAGATTTTCCATCTTTTCCTTGTACTCCTGATGTAGTTCAGGATTTCCAATTAGACACATTTCCAACAAATATGATTACTTTTCAGCCATGTTATGGATCCAAGTGGGTCAGGATTAAATGGTAGGTCCAGATGATGATGCCCTTTGACCAAACTGATGGATCAGTCCCAAGTCTGCAACACTAATTATTCAGCAGCAGTTATAGTTGATCCTCTGCTAAGGCTTGACTGAAATCATTTCCAAAATTGCTCCACTTGGGCCTTTAAGCTTACTTATGGTGCTGGCAAAGCATGGAGAGATTACATGCTGTATTTCCACTACTGACTCCACCACCCATTGGCCATTTAGGGTACAGCTCAATACAATACAGGTGGCATAAGGCTCATCATCCCCTCCTTGTCTTAATTTCAAGGGTTTTGAAGAATGAGGAGTGTCTTGCCCCAATTACGATACAGACACCTACACTATTCATTCAGCCCCCTTAGGTGATCTCACTATTGTGCATCATCTGGGCCTACTATACTGTCCCTTATGTCTGAAGTTTTCAATTGCAAAACCCTTTGTTAACAGAATGACACAGCTCCTGTCCTTTCCGATATTAAAACTAGCCACTACTATGGCCACTTCACAAATCTCCGACTCTTGGCCAGAGTTCAAAGTCTCCAGTGACTTGAGGGCCCTCCAAACCAAGCTGATTTGCAAAGGCCTTGTTACAGAAAGTTTTGTTAATTCCAAGGTCTAGCATGGCAATTGTTTTGACCCATTTGTGCACTCTCCAGAGGATGGCTGACATGCAAAGCTTTAAGCTCTAACAGCCTGTTCCTCACCTAAAGATGTTGGGTGACTGTCCCTGGGGCAAGACCCTTTACCAGCAATCTGAAATGCAGCCAGTCTGATTGTTTCATCTTGCACCACTGGATATAGCAAGTACCCTCCTTCCAACAGTTACATGACTTACCACAACGACAACCCATGTTTGGCCTGACAGAAATAGCAACTTAGCTAGGGCTTAGCCTTCCTCACTATGGATAACTTGACAAAAGCTGGCTTGTTTGGCAATGGAATCATGGAACCCATAGTTTCACCAATGGTGCCTGCAACTTCCACATTAAACTTCATTCCCTTACTCTTAGGATTTCCTGCACCTCACACACCCTTTGTTTTAAATTTTCCACTGCTTATTTCACAAACTGGGTCATACCTTCTACATGCAGTTTCCTCACGAAAATCAGCCAAATGTGTGATACTTTAGTACCTCACGTCCGAATCTACTACCTGCATTGCCTTATCTAACCATCTTTCCAGTAGTTGCATAAGTAACTTAGCAACTATCTTAGCCACAGTAGCTTTGTTATTCACTTTGTAAAGAATCTGCACAACGTGCAGCATCTAAATACAATTATGCACATCATAAACAAGGTCACACAGAACTTCATGATCTAAAGGTTTACGATGAAGACTTCCACCTTTCCATTATTATGGAACTAGAATTAAATCTTTTCCTCAGCAGTTCCTGTGTTTTAGGATAGCCTACCTTGGGACTCATCATTGCACAGCACTCAATGGCCTTATAAGCTTTCCCAGTACAGTATTTCCTACACGTTGGTTGAATGCTTGCAGGAATGCCCAGTACTTAATTGGATTGCCATCAATCTTACCCAACCCAACCTTGGGAAGTTCAAATATGTCAGTAAAATGCCTTTGCTGATGATGGAGCAATATCCAAACATTATTAAGAACAGAAACTGTTTCAAAAGACCCTTGTCCAATAGCATCTTGAAGTGTGAAATGGTTAGCTTGCATATTTTACTCATCCTGAACCAATTTGTTCCACTGAGACTTATTAATCACAGGTGTGCATGCTATCTCACCTGAAGGCTTATTCTGAAGCCAATCATCTGAATGCATTACTTCTGAGCCTTGTACATGGTTTTGCTCAGCCCAGATGGCCTGAGACAGTGAATAAGGCTCAACCCCCCAGACCCAGGTACGGCAACACAAACCATTCAGGAGCTTCTGAATCTAACACTGACCTACAGACAAGACTAGAAGGCACAACTCTATGGACTTTGAGTTGAAACTCATTACTTATTCTCTATTTTGAATGGCACTCTTACTAACCTGGGGCATGGAAGCCATACCCTGTTGCACCAAACGGTCCTCTCTGGCAGCTGCACTGCATATCTTTCCAAAGTCCATCTTCCGCTTCCTGTGATTCTGCCATACTTGCTTCTACAACTAATGAAGACTCTTTATTCTTCCTGACTCCAAGATCTCAACTTCATCTGGCAAGACATCAATGTTCATAGCATCATCTGTAGAAGCATCATCTGTAGAAGCAAATGACTCGCTATTCTGGTTCTCTGCAGTAACTCCAGCATGGGAGGTATTAATCATGAACCTAGCCCTGTGTGGTGCAGTGCAGGTTACCCTATTCATGGCACCACTACCAGGCTGACTCACTGTGTCTTTAAGGCTAACATCATCATGTACACATTGCTAGCTAGCTGGTATACCAATTTTCTGCAATGTTGAACTATATTTTTTACTTTCTGTGAATGCTTCATAGGATCTTTAAGCATGTCTTAAAAATGCCTAATAATCATCATTTTTCTCAAACAGAACATCAAGATTACCAACCTCATTATTTATTTTGAGTATATCAGTATCCCTCAAAGCAACCATCTTCTCAGCTGGCTACTTCTATGTGTGAAAGCGCCCACATTTCGACAAGCATCTGGCTTCAATCTGAAGAAGATATCTTCACCTTTTCTGAAAAAAAAAGGTACTGGCAATCATTAAATCTGTAACAGGTCACCATTATACATATAAACTTCAACAAACAGACCAACCAAAAACTATGTTAACCATATTTAACGCAGCAACTAGAAATCCACACACTAATAACATATGCAGGATTAAATCATGGGGACAACTGTAAACCTGGCAATATAAGCAGGAATGTCATGTTGGAAGAGATTACTTTACTAATCTATATTTTTACAAATCTTTCATTGATGGAACACACACAAATATCACTGCTTTTTGACTACGTGAACTATTTTCTGAGAATCTGCCAAGGGGGATCTGATGAAATTGGCATGAAAGTTGGTAAATAAGGAGTGCTAGGAGTAAGTGAGAATGGAAATTATCTTGTAATTGTTTGCGCTGAGAAGGGTTTATTCCTTGCAAACACCCTCTTTCAGCACATGATACCCAGTTGTACATGGATGAGAAATGATAGTGAGAAGAACTAAAGGGTTTGACTGACTACATGGCAGTAGATGAAAGGTCAAGAAAGGCTGTGCTAAATACTAAAATTGTATGAGGATTCTTTGAAGACTCTGACCATTTTGTTGTTCTTGTGGGGATTAGGATCAGGGAAAAGTGGAGGTATGCTGTAAGGAAGATCGGAGAGTAGGCAGCGAGAAGATGAATCTGAAAGAACGCAAGGAGTATGAAAGAAGGATGACCAAATCTAGATGGAAGTACAGTAAATGTAAGAATGCTGTCATGTATGAATTATATATTTCTTTAAATGTTTATAGAAATACTGAGAAAGGATTAAGAATTAACAGTTGGATACAAAGTTGTAAAATATAAAAATAAAAAGGGAAAAGCATGGTGGACAGATGAGATTAGAAATGCTGTACACAAGAGAAAAGAGCATGTGGTAGACTGCTTAAAAGGAATGTATCAGTGGAAGCTCAGCAAAGGAGGAAGGAAGAATACAAGACCCATAAGCAGAATGTTAAGTTTATCGAGGAAAGCAAAGAAGTGGATGAAGATTTTGGAAGAACATTGAGTGAAGATTTTCGGGAAAATATTGCACTGGAAGGAGAAGAAAAAGGAAAGAGGGGAGTTGCTGAATCAAAAGGAGGAAGTGAAAGGAAGATGGAAAGAGTATTTTGAAGAAATGATGAATGTAGGAGAAAGTAGGGCAGCAGTTGTTACATGCAAGGGTATGGAGGATGGAAAAAAAAGAACACAAGTGCAAGGGCCTATAGCAAGAAGGGAGGTAAAAAGGGCAATAATGAGGTTGAAGGTGGGAAAGGCACCTGGAGTAAAAGGGATCACAGCTGAAATGCTGAAGTATGGAGGAAAAAGTGTGATAAAGTGATATGTAACTTAGCATGGCAACAGAAGGCTCTATTCATCCCATATAGATGAGGAGAGATATGACAATATGGATTATGCCTCCAAATGTTCTCTGCGAGAAACAGGCTCAAATTCAACTAGTTGTGTCCGGAATGCCATCACAGTCATGTGGTAGATGAAAATATAAAGCATCATTCCTGTAAAGTTTCAGTGGAGATATGAAATCTACTAATATGACTGAGGAACAGTCATGAATGGCACCTTTCTGTGCATATAAGTTCTGATTTTAATGCTACCATACCCACCATCAAACCTAAGTTGAATGTCAGCTTGATTCATGCAAAATATGTTACAACAAACTGCAAACACACCATAAAGTTACATATGCTCATGAAAAATGGGGAATAGCCATATTTTGGTCATCTGACACAGAATCTTGACCAACTGTTGGATGAGGGAAATACAAGTTTACTTAAAAACAGAAATGAAGCACTGCAGTACTCAAGACTAAACAGACCACTTCTGTAATGCTCTCGAGGTGTCAAAGACACTTGCCTGGATATCGTGGAGTTCTTCTTTCTAACCCAGTCACACCCGAGCTGGTTGTCAGTATCCAGTCTTCCGTGTGTAATAACAAATCTTCAAACGTATGAAGGTCGAAGAAAAACGAGAAAACTATAGTCGACAGAAATTACAGATGACAAAGCAATGACCCATCAAACGCTTGAACTTGTTCTATAGAGCTCATTTCCTCAGTTGTTAGTTTACCTTCGAATCTTATTCTTTCACGGCATCCTAGACTGTTAGCTTACGATGATGCTACTCTTAAGTCAAACAGATTAGTTTGACTAATGCTTTGCAAGAACTCTGATCTCCAATACTGTTTACTTATTCTTCTTTCTTTTCTTTCAAACTATTCGCCATTTCCCGCGTTAGCGAGGTAGCGTTAAGAACAGAGGACTGGGCCTTTGAGGGAATATCCTCACCTGGCCCCCTTCTCTGTTCCTTCTTTTGGAAAATCATTCTCTAGGGAGTCAATTTTTTTCAATTCTAATACTTTATTCCTTAATGAAATAAAAAAAGAGAGATCCTAGTGTTGTTACTAGGTCTCCCTGTTACGTTAAGCAAGAATGACTATTCTTGCTTATCCTTGGGATGAGTACTAAGCTTTTTTATATAATTGAAAATATAACACACGTATGTCCAATTGAAATTTGTACGATTTGTCAAGATTTGGAAAAAAAAAATAGAATCTTTTGTGGCCTTAAAACAATTCAGGACAACCAACCACTGTTCTAGTTAAACTCTGAGGAGAGCGAGTCAACATATTTACATACCCTTGACAAGTTAAGTATTTTTTCCTTGATGGGCCAGTCGAATTTTTGAAATTCACATGCAAGCAATGGAAGATTGTTGTGATATTCCAAACACTAACAAGAACACACCACACACCTCACTTACAAGACTGGGAATGCGGATAGCATATAAAAGTATAAAATGTTGTGCAATACGGAAAAAGTTCAAGAATTGAGGTCCCACGAGTGCAGAACTCCCTGAGGCCTCCACCATACAAAAACAGGCAATGACGGGCCCGTTGGCTCACACATGAAGAGCGAGGCAGTCTGCCAAAATTGGATCAACCAGAGCGAAAGGAAGCTGTCAATGTCAGAACCGTATTAATACAACGTACTCTGCCTTGAAGAAGGAGGGATTTATGGCTCCATGACAATCGTATTTTAGATTAATTCTGTGTAACGATTTCTGGCTTCATGACAATCTTATTGTAAATGGTTACTATCTTTATTTGCTGGTATTTATCCTTATTTTCTTAAAGATGGGTTTCTCACTAAAAAAAATGAAAAAGAAGCGCGTATAAGATTTTCATCTGTAAAAATCCGTATCAAAGAGAGGCAGGGCTCAGGTAGTAATGGGCCCCTCCTACAAGCCCTGCAAAATTAATGTATACTCCTATGACCACACTTTCTTGTGTGGCTCTGCTGCCAGATAGAGGGAAGGCTCTGGTGGTAGTGTATAGGCCCCTCCCAGTACTCAAGTCCCCTGCCCTTAGAGCAATCCCTTAGATAGTAGGCTGTTGGCAGCAGTCGCCCAGGGTGGTACTACTGTCCTGAATCAGGACCGTTATAGTGGTGCCCAGAAACATCTTACATCCTCCATGTTAGGATTGCTGGTCTTACTTCTCATCTCATTAAAACGGGACTACCGGGTTAGTCCTGCCATCTCCTTACAGGCACCATACACCTACTCACACCTCACATATTTCCTTCACAAAAGGTCTCTTGCCATTGGCTGAACAATCGTTTTTAATTATAATCATGATACAGTCCAACAAACCTACGGTCCCTAGCCTCTGACAATAAGGTGTACTAAGAATCTCTGGGTTCTCGTTCCCGCCTGACTCTACTATCAAAGACAGGGAGGGCTCAGACAGTTGTAGTACCCACTACCTTTCCCCCTACACCAACACTTATGGTACTTCTAGTAACCTCTCTTAATAGCATACTTCTTTCTGAAAGCCAGTTTTTCACCTCTAATCATTCGCGCTGTAGCTACACAATCTCGCCACCAACTGGTTCATCTGACCACACTCTCATAATTGTATCTATTTCAATGGCACCTCTCCCTTCAGTAGCCGCTTTTAATTAAACGTAAATATTGGCTCCTCAATAGAGCTAACTGGAGTCAATAAAAATTCTGTCGACTTTCCTTGGGTAAATTACTGTCTTACGAGGCTATGCTTCTGTCTCCACCAAACGCATAACAATGGGAGCATTTATCCCCTCTTCCTCCAAGGCAACTTCTTTCAATTCTTGGTTCTGCCATTCATGTTCTGGGGCTTTTTAGGCAAGGGATGAGTCATATCGGGCTAGGAGGACTCTCCCTCTGACTCCCATTCAGCATTTATCACTCCCCATAATTACTGCAAGTACGTTACCCGTTGGGCAAAGTGTTCCTTTCTTTAAAGAGTCGATAACCTCTCCTGTTCGTCCACTGATAAATCTTACTGGTCTTTAGCTCTTTAACTAAGGGTATCGCTAACAACTTCCATCGCTCTACCTTTCCTTCACTTTTCGCTCTGACGTTGCTATAGCTGTCTCTCCTGTAGACAAAACTCTGTTTCTCGTTTCCCCTCTAGCTCTACCTTGGATGACTCCCAAATCCCTTCTCCCCTAACCCTATACTCCTCCCCATAATCTCCTTTCGAACTGTCGGTAAAGCGTTTCTTTCTCTGGACAAAAACAAGGTTTACTGTCGTGATGGCATCCATCCCTGTGTACTGAGTGTCCCTCTGATCTTGCACCTGTGCTTGCTCAATTACGCTTCTGTTTCAGAAGCAGAACTTTTCCTTCTTGAGAGCTTGTATTAGTGCACCCTATCCCTAAGAGGGATGACTGTTTTAAGCCCTCTAACTATCATCCTGGTGCTTTGACATCAAACATTTCAGTCTTTGGGTCCTCCAGTAACTTCTACATCCTCAGACACATTGAATTTCACAGTTTTTGCTCTAACCGCCGGTATGGCTTCCGTAAAGCGAGATCCACTGGTGGCATTCTTTCCTATCTTACTATGTCTGATCGTCATCCATGAGAGATTTTGGGAAATCCTATGTCCCTCAAGGTTCTATCCTGTGTCCTACGCTTTTTCTCCTTTTTATCAACGAATTCCTTTCTTCTGCTAGCAACCAAATGCACTCACACACTGACGACTCAACAGTGCCTCCCCCAAAATGCTTCACTTCTGCTCCTCTCATTCGACCTGCATCTCATTTAGACATAACTTCCTCATTAAACTCAGACTTAGACAGGATATCTCATTGGGGTACACGAAATCTAGTTGTTTAATGCCTCCAAAACCCAGTTTCTGCCCATCTCTCGATCGAAAATTCCTCACAAATTTCCTCTCTCCTTTAACGAATCTGTAATTTCACCTCTTAACGCAATGCATATATTTGTTATTACTGTAACATTCACTCTTTCTTGGAAACTCTACACTGGGGAAACAGCTATGTCCGCCTCTAAGAATGCGGGAGTCCTGTTTAGATGTCCAAATTTCTTTTTTCCGAAAAGTTGTTTTGTTTGTACAAAGGATTGATCCGTACTTGTATGGAGTACTGCTCCCGCATCTTTATCACACAGAGCTGAGTCGAAAGTGGTCCGCTTTATAAGCTCTCCTAAGCTAACTTCAAAACTTGACCCACTTGCCCTACAACGCAATGTTGGTTCACTTTCCCTCTTCTATAGGTATTACTTGGGTTTTTGCTCCCGAGAGCTGGATGCTAGTGTGCCCTCACCTCTAGATAGACCAGGCTACTGCCGTTTTGATAACTTTCCCTACACCTCGAAGTTTTGGAGCTCTCTACCCTCTCATGTCTTCCCAGTAATTATGACCTGGCACCTTTTAAAAGATAGATTTTTTCACTTCCTCCAAAATTCGTAATTACCTTCCCATGCTCCTTTTTCTTCCATTTCATAAATTCTCTATATTTCACTTTAGGCCAGACCTTCATGTGGACTTTTGTCGGTGATTGGAGCCTCCAATGTTAGAAAAGAATCCACACTGGGAGCAGTTTACCTATTCTAACAGTTAACCATGCAAGTATAAGCTTTAAACCGTAACTATAGCTTAACCATTGCTATATCATTTCCTTGGCTTAAACTTTTCAATATCAAAGTTTCACGCCCGAAGTCCTTTGTCTTAAGAGTTCCAATCATACCCACATTACAAATGCAGATTGGTGGGCATTTTCCAATTATCATATGATGTCTTTCCAAATGATTTCTTAGTATTGTGGAAATCATAGCTAGAGGGTAAATGTGTCTGACAAATAATTCTTATTTTCCTATCTAAAGACGAATTTCTGTCGTTGAGATCATATCTATTTCTTTCAAACAATATATCAGAAAGTGCGTCTAACCTTCAAGTCTTCCCGAAACCTAGTGTGTTATGGACTACACACTGTGGACTGATTCATAACAAGCAAGCAATGTTATATCCAGTAACCTTGGCGGAGATAAACTTGTTAACCAGCAGATTCCCAGTTGCTTGGTCTGCAAATACAATTTGTGTGTGTGTGTGTGTGTGTGTAATTTCCTCTCTAACATGTTTCGGACTCTCTGGATAATGGGGTTAGTAAGCACTAGCGCAAGTCTTCACATAAAATGTATATGTCCCCGGCCGGTGCAATATATGTGAATGAAACTGAAGTATACGTGGTCGTATATAAGAATGCGTGTGTGTGTGTGTTACGAGAGGTATTCTTAGGCGAATGTTTACACGGCCGCCGCTCAAGACCTGAATCATCTTAGCACACTTACTATACCTTAAGGCTAGTGGGTCTCGTCTTGTGTGGCTCAACCATGATACGCTAATTCACTCGACGGATGTTGAAGGTCTACGTTCTGTGTGTGACGGGGCGTGACTATTTATCGATCAACTTAATGTATTTGAAGTTAAATCTCTCTTGCGCCATTGTGAGCTAGGTGATACTCCTGAGCCAAATAACTTCTATAACTGTTACATAATCTGTTATCTGTAGTAACACGTCCTATTTCTTCTCTTTTTCAGCCAGTTAACAGAATAAGTTAAACCATGAGGGTATGCTGAACAGTTCATTTGTGTGGTGCAACTGAAACAGTTGAGCCTCAATACCTGTGCCGTCCCTTCACATTGGCAGCTAGTAATCGTTCATATCGCTGGGTAAGTTGCTTTACCTCACATGTTGTGTGTGTAGCTGTGTCATGGTTGGGAGGTGTGTACTGGGGGTGTATGTATGTATGCGTGTATGAGCCATGACCGCAGAGTGAGGCTGGGCCAGTGCCAGCTCACTAGGGGATGAGGGGCTGTGATGTCTGTCTATTAAACTCACAATTTTAGCTTGCGAGGTGAAGTGTGGTCTTGGAGCGGGTGGTGAATAAGTTATAGTACGGGTGTGGCTATCATGTGGTGTCCATACTATCAGTACTGTACGGTATAGTGATCTACAGGAAGCATGCGTAACGCTGAGGGACGTCAGTAAATTGCGTAGGCTGACTGGTCAGGGCTGGGTTGGGCGGGAGGACGACTCTGGGTAGGCGCAGTGTTGCTTCTGCTTCCGAGGGAGGCGCACCACACAGACGAGCAGCACTGGCCGAATAAATTGGCCACGCCTCGCTCTCTGGCTGGCCCTCGCGGAAACATGGAACCTGTGATGCAAGCCCCCTCGCCAGTGATCGCTTTGGCCAGGTGTCGAGAAACTTCTGGATGAACCAGTGTTGGCGTGAGCAAAATTCGTCATAGTTTAAGTCGTGGGTCGTGGACATAGCCCGTTGGGACCGATTGTAACCGGTGCGGTGGAGGGGGTCAGTGTGCCCAGGCCGAAGTGGAGGGCCTGTGGGATCATCCTGCGTAAAGTGCAAGGTCTTAAAGTGCCGACAAGATGGGCGTGGAGCGTGGGCGTGCGTCTCAGCGGTCGCACGGAGTCGCATCCCAACGCTCTTATGGAACGTCCTCGTCCTCTTCCCAGAGCTCCAGGGCGCGATGCAAGAACTGCTGTCGAAAATTCGTGTCCTTCATGTGTACACAAGTAGGCGTGGGTGGCCTGGTCGTGTCTTACGCTATCATGGGCGCCTTCGCCTTCATTGCCATTGAATGCAAGGAAGAGTACTGGATGACAAACCGCACGATAGGGATCCACAATAACACCATCCGTAGGTTGTGGAACGTTACGGAACACCTCAATATACTTTACAAGGACCAATGGTACGAAGACGTCAACGTCACGCTCTACGAGTTCCAAGAAAAAATCGTAGAAGTGGTGAAGGGCGGGTATGACGGTCGGTCCCATCTGGAGGTGTGGAACTTTCCAGCATCCCTGATGTTCTGCCTGAGCGTCTTTACCATGATTGGGTACGGGCACATGACGCCCAAGACCGAGTGGGGCAAGATCGCCACCATTATGTACGCCGTCCTCGGTATTCCACTTTACATCGTCTACTTCATGAACATGGGTCGAGTTTTCGCCAAGTCTTTCAAGTTCCTCTACCGGGTTATGTACCGATGCGTCAACAGGAATAAGACCAAGACGCTGGAGGAGACGGAATTAAGCGAGGAGCAGGGCGAGGAAGAGGCCATTATCGTGCCTTCTACCGCCTGCATCTGGGTCATGATCTTCTACATGACCACCGGCACCATCATGTTCGCCGAGTGGGAGAAATGGTCTTACCTCAACTCCTGCTACTTCTCCTTCACTTCCCTCGCCAAAATTGGCATCGGAGACTTTGTGCCGGGCTTTGGGAACGGTGGCTTCGGGGAGGCCACGAAGGACAGCCAGACCAAACTAATCATTAACTTCATGTACCTCCTGATAGGCATGGGGATCATAGCTATGTGTTACACTCTGATGAAGGAGGAGATCATGCTTAAGCTGAGGATGCTCAAACAAGACATTAAAGAAAAACTGTTATTTTGTGGCTTGAAATTGGGTCTGTACCAGGAGGAACACACATATCCTGAACATCGTCAGACCATCCACCCGCGCACCAGATCTGTTCGGAAATCTGTGCGTCGACGGTAGTGCACGGAGATGACTACTGAGAACCAGCTGGAATAATGCATCTGTCACCGATCCTTCATGATTCTGCAGGTGTGAAGGAGGCATCAGCATGAATTGTGGTTGATCTCTCCCCGTGCGCACTGTCTGGGGCCGTGGCGGCGCCAGTCAGCGGGGAGACATGAGCAATGACTTGCCTAAGGCAGCTTGCCGTGCCAAATTCTCGTGAATGTGTCGGCGGACCACATCGAGATGGACCAAGAGGATAGGGTGTCGTCCTGTACGTCTCTTGAATTCTGTGTACCTGAAATCTGTATCTCAAGAGTGTTTCCATTTCAAGTGTTTACATTTCACGGATGCGTGTAGAAGAATGATCATAGGTATAGAGTGTATGACGCATGAGGTCGTATATGTATCACCAGGGAATACAGTTATAACAACACTAATGAGAGAGCATCAGTGCGTATGTGACAAACGTTATACCTTATGTTGGGAGAATGTTGGTGTCTGGGTTCAGCCTGCCTGTGTCCAATGAACCCTCAGTACAGGCGTGTGTGTGTGCGTGAGTGTGTGGGGCAGGAAAAGTCCCACATTTAAATACTATAAAGCTTTATATAGATCAATAATAAATGCATTTAAATGCAATATAAGATTGCATAAGAGGATTACGTTATCAGATCTAATTCTGTATTATGATGGCCTTTCTAATAGCTAATAAGACCATATGTATGTATCATGACTACTAGAGAATAATGTACGTTCCACCTAATATCATAAAATTTCATAACCTGCCCAACGTGTTTGCTTCCACACCCTTCTGGCCCGGGATGAACCCTTGCTCTCGTATCAATAATCATAAAATATTCTCGACATCAAGTGAGTTGAAGTCAGTACCTACACCATTCAATGGAAGGTCTTACTTAGGGGGAAAAATAATAAAGAGTTGCCTTAATGAAAAACTGATCCTGATAAGAGTGATGGAGAGAGAGAGAGAGAGAGAGAGAGAGAGAGAGAGAGAGAGAGAGAGAGAGAGAGAGAGAGAGAGAGTGAGTGA